>BLBF01000011.1:41172112-41215945 GCA_015471245.1 Laticauda colubrina
TCTCTCTCTCTCTCTCTCTCTCTCTCTCTCTCTCTCTCTCTCTCTCTCTCTCTCTCTCACTCACACACACACACACACATCTGGTCTGGGATGAACTAAATGATCAGTTAGCAGCGGGCGACAGGAAAAGGAAGAAAGGGACAGTGGGGGATGGCATGCGGCTGCAGTCCTCCCAAAAGCAAAGCACCTCCGTGTGCAATGGTGATGGCGATGGAGGAGGGCATTAAGAACCATCTCAACCCAGTCCTCCCAAAGGCAAAGTGTTAAGCCTGGGTTCCCCAACCAGGGTTAGTGAGACAAGCTAAACAGAATGTGCAGCGTTAGTCAGATAGGCACACAGATAAATGAGTGAGCTAAGCTTGTATGTTTATTAACATACAGTAAAAATAACAGATACGCTTGTGCTATCAAGAATATAGTTTATTCCATTATAAGTTCATAGCATAGTCAAAATAACAGTCCAATAGTCATATATCATTTAGTCAGTCCATTCAGGGATATTCAGTTAGCAAAGTCCATGTAGAATATCCTATGTCAGTTCACTTACAAATTAGTCCTTTGTTCTCTCTCCCGTTCGAGCAATGCAGTCTTGATTCCTAGCAGTAATCAGGGATCATCAAAGCCAGAGAGAGAGCAAGCTGTAGTCTTTCTTCTTTTAAAGTGCTTTCACAACCACTCCCTTAATTACTATCCCACAGTTAAAGTTGCAGACACTTTAACATACAAAACTATGATTCATAGTTATTATTTTACCTAAACCAGTTAGGGTAAACAATGTTATCCCTAACACAAAGCACCTCAGCATGCAGTGGCGAAGGCATTGGAGAGAGGCTAGCACAACTTGCAGGCTTACCTGTGCAGACAGGAGCCTTTTCCCGAAGGGAGGGGCCAGGGACTTGCAAACTTTTTGGTCTGCTGCAGTGAAAGGCCAGTAGCAATGGCTAGCCTGGCAGGCAGGCAAAAGCAGGCTGCAGGCAAGTCGCACACATGCACAATGTTGCACATGCGTGATAGGGACTGACTGGGCAGGGAGCGGAGAAGTGGGTGGAGAGGGTCAGGGCCAGCCAGAGGCCTGATTTAATGGTTCTCCAAACTACTGGGAACCATAACAACTGGTTCTATAGAACCAGGTTGAACCAGAAGAATCCCACCCTTGCCTATAGAACTGTTCAGTTTTACTCTCTCTGCACTTGCTACAACTGAAGGTAGGTTATACCTCCTTTTATTTCTCACACCCATTTCCTCAGTCACCAAAAATACTTTATTCCAAGTGTGCTGACTTTCTGGTTTGAAGACTGGAGTGTATCTTGCACAAAGCAGGAAGGAGAAAATGATCCAGGACATTTATTCACCTTGCTTTTGCTCTCTCAATTTGTACAGGAATTATTAATCATCACATTCATCTACATCCATAGTCCAAATCAGAGAGAAAATGTGAAGATGTGGAGTTAGCAAGTGGTGTATGTGTGTTTCTATGTGGACCTAGTTTATGGAAAGTTCTGGTTGTAAATGCACTTTGTTCTGGTTGTAAATGCACTGGCTCAGTTCTGTGACAAATTGTTGTATGATTATCCTCTAGAATCCATTAAGACAACATCATGAACAGTCAAGCCTTTGTGCAATATTTAACTTTAGTAAGGAGAGTAATCACTGTGGGTGGGAAATAAGGGAGTTTCTCCTATAAGGAAAGCTTTTGTAAAACAAAACAAAACAAAATACTTCTAATTATTACGTTTTTTGCATAAAATGTAGAACACTTTATACTCCTTTAAATACAAAACAAATGCTACCGTGTTTCTCATATAATAAGGCTGGGTCTTTTTTTTTTTTGAGCCCTGAAAAAATGGCTAGGCCGTCTTTTCGGGGGTGACTTATTTCCCCCCTCCTTACATCTTCGGGCAGATGGGTGGCAATGGCTTTGATGTTGACCTCGGTGTTGGTATCGGGGTCAACGCAGGCAGCACCATGTCTGGGTGTGCAACAAAAGTACTTCCTAACAGCAAGCCCCTCCCTCACCATTCCCCCCCATTTTGCATGTTTTAATATCGGCCTTAATTTGGGGGGAGGGGCTTAATTTCATTTCATGCCTATAAAACATGCTGGGACTTCCTATTGGGGGAGGCTGTATTGTTGGAGAAACAGGGTACATAACAGACAATATTATTGAACTACAGTAATTAAAAAATAATTCAATCATTCTCTTTGATCACTATTCCAACAAATTATCCATTTCAGTGCCTTATTTGATTTTAAAATGTGATTTATTTATTTAGCTTACATTTACATATCTCAGACTGCTTTTTAAACTAAATGCAGATTATCTTCCCTTAATTCTTAGGGCATACTACAAGTTTAAATGTACTTAAATATGTAATTTAAATGTACTTAGACACTTTAAATGTATTAGTCTTTATGGTCACTATTATTCATTTTGTCAATGGTGTATTCCAAGTTTAAAGCTAACATTCTAGATCTAACCTGCATTTATCAAGGATAATTGATTATGAAGTACCATACTTGTCAGATTGATAAATCTGCCATTCTTCAATGGAAGAAGAAGGGGGGGGGAGTTGGTATAAGTAATCCTTTTTGATGTAACCTAAATCTTATACTGAATCTGTATAACTTACCCATCATATACAACTGGAGAACTGGAGCCAGATGGCTAGAAATTTGTCACCTCTTGGAGACATAGCAAGAAGAGAAGGGACCATGAAAATGCCAGCTCTGGAAGATAATACCTGGGAAACTCTTCAAAGATACATTCCCAGAAAAGAGGAGGGGGGAATTAACATGTTGGTCCTTTGTTTGACTAAATCCACATCTAAATAAGGGGAGGGGTTCTAACTCCCTTTATTTATTACTGTGTGTCTGGAAGCATCTTAGATTCTGCTTTGACTAGTACTGGAATCATTTCCTTTCAATAAAGAATTCCTTTTGAAGTGACAAGCTTTCAGAAGTTCATTCTTTTTTCTGTTGAAGGGGGAAAAGTCAATTGCTTATATAAAGCAGAATCTACAATAAAGATCAATCCGGAGAGGGATGTTTTTTTGAGGGGACCCTGCAAAAAATATCTGAATATAGTAAGGAGCAAGGAGAAGCCGAATGCTGGGGAGAAACTTCGACAGCTAACCAGCCAGACACGGACTTTGTGTACCCCATCGAAGACAGTGAAGCTGCCTGCAAAAATTCCACAAAGCCCCAGTGTAGGAAAGAGAGACAACTGGGATAGAAGAACCAAGGGAGTAACCCACACCCAAAGTAACCGTAAACCTGGGTAGAAAATGGAGCTGGAGGCTGCCTCTGATCAAGAAGAATGGGTCGAGGAACCACTGGCAGATGACCCACTGAAATGACACATAAATCGCCTCATGAGGGAAGCCTTAGAGGACCTCAATGTGAAGGATGAACCAGGTCACCAACGTAGGAGAGTGAGTGACCCAGAAATTGAGAGAACCTGAGCTGTCACCCCTGGATCAAGCAGAGAATCATTGGGCTTTGGAACAAGCTGGAAGACCAGCAACCATACCAAGTACCCAACCCCTTGCCGCCTCACAGCAGGGGATTAACCCTGGCCAACCCAGAGAACCCTGGCCAACTGCAGAGAAAGATTGGGGGTAAAATTTGATGGGGACTCCCAGAAACTGGGATTTTTCCTGGCTCACCTACATGCAAGAACACGAGCAGAATTTCCCGACCAAGGGGCCCCTAAGTGCGAGTCATCACCCTAGCCACAGAAGGGGCAGCAGCCAGAAAGATGGTGACTCTCCAAAACGTCAACACCCCAGAACTGAGGAACCTCGATTGATTCATGACAGCCCTATACCACCGCTTCAAAGTTCCCCTTACTGACAGAAAAGCCTGCAACTGCATTAGAGTCAAAAAGAAAGGCTGTCACCCAATAGCTGAGTACACTGAGGAATTTTGTGACCTGGCCAGCCGAATTGACTGGCCAGAAGATATCCTAGTCTGTTGGTTCAAAGATGGACTCAACAGCGACCTGTACACTGCCTGCCTGGCCTGTGGGGCCCCAAGCCTCTTGTATGAATGGTACCTGATGGCAGAGGAGGTGGAGATAGACATGACCCATAACCAGTACCACAGTGGCAGAGTTTGGAGAAGATCCCCACCCCAGGGAAAATGGGAGTTTTTCAAACTTGAAAAATCCAACCCTCAAGGAAAAGAAATTGGCCTGAGAGGCCGAGAAGATGTGAGATTCCGGTTTCCCCCCAACCCAGAGGAAGAATCCCCAATGCCCTGAGGAGACCTGAGCCAGTCCAAAAGTGATCCAGAAGATAACCCGCTGGTAAGTGACCCAATTAAACTACTCACTCTACCCCAAGACTGTTTTTCCCCAGCCAAGGGAAGGGGGAGGAAGTTGCAGTGTTACTGGATTCGGGATGCACCCATTGCCTAATCAACCCCACCCTAGCAGAGAAATTGGGAATCCAATGAAGGAAAATGGAAAATCCCATCACTTTCTGTCAATTAGATGGAACTATAGCGGGGGTGGGGGGGTGGGAACCAACCAGTTTTGCCACAGAACCATTGAAAATAAGACTAGGGAACCATAGTGAGATGCTCACATTCATTATAGCACCAGAAATGGAAAGGCCACTAGTTGTAGGACTCACATGGCTATGGAAATGGAATCCAAAAATAAACTGGATGAGACAAACCATACATTTCCAGAAACATGTAGCATTTGCAAACAGCCCAGATGAAATGAAAAGAGAAAAGAGAACAGAGATTCAGCCACAGCCGGTCAGCCGGCTGAACCCATGAACATCCCCAAAGAGTACCAGGATTTAGCCCAAGTATTTAGCGAGGAGGCTTCTGATGAACTCCCACCCCATCACGTAACAGACTGCGCCATTGGAATCCTACCAGAGACTAAACTTCCAAAACAAAAATGTACTGCATGTCCCCCAGAGAACTAAGAGAACTCAGAGCATTTATCAATAAAAATCTAAAAAGGGTTTTCATTGAACAAACCCGACCAAAAATAGCAGCCCCAGTAATATTCCACAAAAAGAAAGATGGCTCTTTATGTCTGTGAGTGGATTACAAAACTCTAAATACCATCAGTGTGGAGAATATGTACTCCCTCCCCCTCATGAAGGATATGTTAGCCCACCTCTCTAAAGGCTTTTTTTTTTCAAAGCTAGACCTGGAAAAGGCATACCACCGCATCAGAATAAGGGAAGGGGATGAGTGGAAGATGGGTTTTAACACCCCATTGGGATGATACCAATTTAAAGTGCTCCCTTTTGGACTACTAGAAGCACCTGCCATGTTCATGCAATTAATTAATGAGATTCTCCATGATTTTTTGTACAAAGGGGTTCTTGTTTTTCTCGATGATATTTTAATCAACAATGAAACAAAAGAACACATCAAGTTACTCCGTGCAGTTCTCACAAAACTCCTAAACGACAGACTATATGCAAAACTCTCTATATGTGAACTCCATCAAGAAAAAATTGACTACCTGGGATATAGAATGTCCCATGAGGGAATAGAGATGGACCCACAAAAAGTAAAAGCTGTCATCAATTGGGAACCATCCCTTACTTGCAAACAACTGCAGAGCTTCCTGGGTTTTGCAAACTTTTTTCCAGCTTTTGAGAATATTGCCCTCCCCTTCATGAACTTGTTAAAAATGAAAGGGGGGAGGAGAAACTCAAGCCGAGGCAACCCCTTCCCTGGACGATGGAATGCCAAGCAGTATTCGAAAAACTTCAACAACTGTTCTCAGCAGAACCAATCCTGAAACACCCAGACCCTGAACAACCATTTGTCATCCAACCCTGAACAACCATTTGTCATCCAACCCTGAACAACCATTTGTCATCCAAGCATAGCGATGTCGCAGTTGGAGCAGTTCTGCTCCAAAAGAATGGATATGGACAGTTACAACCATGTGCTTACCTTTTCCAAGAAACAGGAACCGAGCAAAGATAGGCCATATGGGAGAAAGAGGCATATGCTGTGCGATGGGCACTCCTCACATGGAGACAGTTCCTAGAAGGAAACCAAATCCCCTTTGAAGTCTGGACTAATCATAAAAATCTAGAAGCCCTGAAAACTGAAAATTCCACAGAAACTCTCAGAAAAACAAGCAAGTTGGGCTCAATACTTTAAACCAGGGATCGCCACCATTTTGGACCCCAGAGCCCACCAAATTCATACTTTTAAATCCCATTTTTTTTTAAAAAAGCTAATATATTTTTTTTATATATATATTAAGTTTTCGTGGGTACTTACATGTATGCTGTTCAGCTTTGTTCGGGTATTTTCCCACGTCATTGTAGTTGTACTTTTAAAGTTGTAGCAACATTTCAGCAGAATCTCATCTACCATCATCAGGCTTCTGTATTGTGTTAGTCTGTGAGTCAGACTTTCACAACCGTTTCAGTTTTAAATTTGGGGCTAGCCTACACTGTGCAGAATGATCTTTTTCTTAATCCTGATTGATTGGGAGTCTTGGTCTGTGTTTATTGGTCTTGGAGTTTGCTGTGTTCTGCTTGATTGGTGTTTCTAATATCTTCTGTCTGCTTTGTGGCTTTTTTGTGTGTCTTGATTGGCTAACAACATTGTGTTCCTGTATTGGAGGCTTTTAGTGCAGCTTGGCTCTGAGTAAATGGATGGCTATCATTTGTTAGGAAGCTAGGATTCATCTGTGTGCCTGGTTGGGGTGTGTTTGAGCTGGAGGTATCAGAGGGGATCTGTTTGTGCCCAGGTGTTTGCCTGGCTAGTGGTGTGGAGATTTTTTTGTTTGTGGGGCTTCCAAATGATTGACAGTCTGGTGGAATCATCTCTTCTATTCATGCTTTCAGGTCTTTTTTCAATCTTTATGGCTTCTCTGATAATTCTGTGGCTGGGGTTTTCTATAGTGGCTAGGGTTTTGGTGCCATTGAAGTTGATGCTATGACCTGTGGCTTTCATGTGTTGGACTAGTGAGGAAGTGTGTTCCAGCTTTTTTACTGCATTTTTGTGTTCATCCAGGTGGGTACTTATTCTTCTATTGGTCTGTCCAATGTATGTGGCCGGGCATGACGCACAGGGGACTTCGCTTGTGCCTTAGTTTTCCAGGTCAATTTTATCTTTGGGGTTTTTCTAAGGATGGCTGCTATTTTTCAGTCTGTTTTTAAGGCAGTCTTGATGTGATGCCTGTGTAGTTTTATCTGTAGTACCTCTTATGTAGGTCTGTTCCATAGGTCTGTTCATCTTCTAGGACTCCATTATGTCTTCGTGTGTTTTTGTGGATCAAGCCGGTGATTTTGTTTTTGTGGAAGCCGTTGGCTGTCACTACTTTAGTCAGGGTTTATAGTTCAGTCTTTATGTGTGTCTTGTCTGCCAGGTGTTTGGTTCTTGCGATTAGTGTTTGGCCATGGAGTTTCTATTGTTCAGCTTTGTTTGGGTATTTTCCCACTTCATTGTAGTTGTGCTTTTAAAGTTCTAGCAACCTTTTGGCAGAATCTCATCTGCCATCATCATGCTTCTGTACAGTGGTCGTATATATATAAAATATTTACTGTAAAAATTATACACACACACACACTTATTTAATTATAACAAAAATGTAAATGCGTAATGATAATAAAATAAAACATTCCAGGCTGGAAGCCTCCCCCTAGCTGCACCTTCCAAAGAGACAGAAGAGCCTTTCAGATGCCAAGTGAAGAGAGTTGAAAGAGCTCAGATCTGCACCCGAGAAAAAGCTGGGGGGGGGGGGGAGGTGGCTCTTCCAGCCTCACCTGGAGACATGCAAGGAAAGGTGTCCCTGGGGACACTTTGCTGCCAAGCCCAGCCACAGCCAGTGATTATTTGAGGCAGAGCGAGAGAGAAAGCATCTCTCGCATTATCAGGAGAGGAAAGGTGAAACGAAACTCACTCTTTCACCGAGACCTACAAAACACCAATCTACCGCATTCCAGAAGATATTAAAAACCACCAAACGCTCCCACTTGCAGTTCCTGCGCCTCCCGGCTCAGGTCCCTGAGATGCTCGCTCCCACACACGGCGGCGGTGGCAACAACCGTCCCCTCCCCCAACGCCCGCTGTCAACTCTACCCATTAGTGCTCTAGCTTTGAATTGCTCCCAGCTCTCTCTCTTTCCTCCCCCACCCCCACACGCCCACGTGCAGGCAGGAAAGGGAGACGGAGCCGTGCGCAGCTCTCTGCTTTTCCAGCCCTCACTGCCTCTCCCAACATCGAAGCCCCGGAAACGCAGGCAAAGCCGCCACGGCGGTAGCCCCCTGAGTTGCTTTCTTCTTCACTACTGCCTCCTCCTCCTCTAGCACCTCCTTCTCTGGGTAGGGAGATTCTTAACTTAACCAAGCATGCTAAGGCAACTCAGGACGCTACCACTCCGGCGGCTTCGTCTGCGTTTCCGAGGCTTCGACGGCTGGAAAAAGCGGAGAGCTGCGCATGGCTCCATCTCCCTTTCCTGCTTGCACGTGGGCATGGGGGAGGGAAGGAAAAAGAGACAGCTGGGAATAATTCAAAGCTGGAGAACTAATGGGTAGAGCTGACAGCGGGCACTGGGGGTGGGGACTGTTGTTGCCGCCGTGTGTGGGAGCTGGTTGGCATGTGCATCTCAGGAGCCTGACTCGGGTTCCTCGAAGAACCGGAAGGCGAGAGTATTGCGCAACCCAGATTGGTTGTTTTCGGGGGGCCATTTCTTCTGTGGCCGACCAAAAATTTTCCACGATCCCATTGGGGATCCCCCTAGATGTAATGGCTCCTGCTTGTGGTGCAAGGTGACAGCCATGCCAGCAGGTCGGGGTGGATGAACTTTGTACAGAACTATTTTGTGTATGAATTGTATTCTTACTGGACCTGGAGGCCTTGTGCTCATTCATGCCCTGGTTACTCCCTGTTGGATTACTGCAATGTGGTTTACAGGGGCAGAAGTGGGATTCAAATTTCTTAATAACTAGTTCTGTGGGCGTGGCCTAATTTGTGGGTGTCGTTTGGTGGTCATGTAACAGGCCTGGCATGGCTTAGTGGTCATGTGACTGGCTGGGAGTGGCTTGATGATCACAGCACTGGCTGGGCATGGCCAATTCAACATCACTTCTTTGCCCTAATGACTTTTTTAAGTATAAAAAAGATATATCAAAACAAAAGGTACTTTATAATGTTTAAATAATAAAAAAGTACACAAAACTAGATTTTGTTACATTTTAAAATATCAATCAAAAACTATTACATAACAACTTTACAAAAAATAAAACTTATTTAAAGTACTGCCAAACTGCTTTTTTATTGGTCCTCAGTTACAGTTTGACACAAGCACCATCAGTTGTGTGATGTGCCCGTAACAGTTTCTTTACTATAGGAAAAGATTCTCATTCTTGCAGAAGTAAGCCAATTAGATTGATAGCCAGCAGGTTTGTTTTATTGAAAACCATTAGGCAACTTCTGCCCTCTTAACATATTATGTTCATCTGCGAGAAACCCCTTTCTGCCCTCTGCTGAGCTGACTGCAATAGTGCTAACAATATCTCTAGCCTTTTTAATGTTGCAAGGAATTGTATATTTTTCCAAATCTTTTAATACATTTTCTATGAAATTGTGATAATTATTAATATTAATTTCATAATGGAAAATTTCATCAAATGCAACCAATTGTTCTTCAGCTGCTTTCCATGGAACCACCACTTGTTCAATGTTCCAGTAATCTGGCTCCAAATAATTTAGAAATTTTAATTTGTTAGTGTCTTTAAATTGGCAGCCTGTTTTTAAATGTTTGCAATCTAGTCTTTTCTTAAAATTAATTACATTACTTTCTACAAGTCTTTCACAAGGAAGTCCCACAAATCAATGATTTTATATAAAATTTATATTTGTAAAGGTTTCTGAATTAATTAATTCATCAACCTTTTTTTTTATATGCACCCTTTTCCTCTATAAGTATTTCAAATTATTTAATTTAACCGGATAAGCATGCCACACAGCTAGGGTTGATTACACTACACTGCCTAAACTACAGGCAGCCCATCTTGGCCCAAAAACTCTACCAGTCTTTATAATTTCAATCTCAAGTTGTTCAGAAATTTTGTTAAGTTCAATTAGGTCCTTATAGGATTGATGGAAAATAGAATATATGTTATCAGTAAAGATTTGAAAATGATTTACTTGCTTTATTTCCCAAACAGAATCATCTAAAACAAGTTGCAGACGATGGTTTAAGCAGTGCCATATTATAAAGTTTGGAAAGTCTTTGTCTGTCCTAGTGCTTACCCCAGATTTTCTCCCAAGCATAACACTAGCACCATCAGAGAAAAATCCAATTAAATGTTTATCGAGATAGTTCTTATTAAACCCAACTTTATTCAAACTTTCCAAAACTGAACTTTGTCTCTGCATTTTGTTTTTCCAAATTTACTAGTTCAAGGAAAATTGTTGGTGAGAAAACTGGATCCTCAACTTTTAAGTACAATGTAAAGGGCCTGTCACAAAGGCCGATGGATGCAAAAAGTATGTAAAAAGGACACAGTGGACGAGAAAATGTTCCATCCGTTGTTATCCGCTCTCAAAAGTGCCCCAAATTTGCATAAACAGAGCGGACAACAAGGGAAAGGAACGGACGGGGGGAGGACGTAGCCAAGATGTAAAGCAGATGCTCCACGGTAGCCTAGCGGATGGAAGCGGATGGCACATCCGCGGGGCTACCGGGGGAGCACAGCGAAGCGGACGTGCAGCGGAAGGAGCGGATGCAGAGCGGATGCCGAGCGGATGACGCAGATGCATCACGGATGCCTAGCGGATGCCTAGCAGATACAAAGCGTTCACTGCGCATGCGGGGAGGATGCATTGCATCAGCCCCACGGATATAAAAGGATGCAGCTCGCAAGCAGGTCACCATTCAGAGGAAAGACCTGCCAGACACATCTCCAGCCAACAACCATGGGGAAGAAGAAGAAGCCTGTGCCATCTGCTGCCAGCCCTGGCAAGAAGGACAGGGCCACCATCCCACCCCCTGGCCCTGACTCTGCTTCCGCTGGGGCTTCTGCTGCTCGGGCTGACTCTGCTGGTGCTGGGGCTTCTGCTGGTGCTGCTCCTGGTGCTGGGGCTTCTGCTGGGGCTTACTCTACTGGTGCTGCTCCTAGTGCTGGTGCTTCTGCTGGTGCTTACTCTGCTGGTGCTGCTCCTGGTGAGGGTGCTTCTGCTGGTGCTTACTCTGCTGGGCTGCTCCTGGTGCTGGTGCTTCTGCTGGTGCTTACTCTGTTGGCGCTGCACCTGGTCCTGCTGGTCCTGCTGGTGCTTACTCTGGTGCTGCTGATCCTGGTCCTGCTGGTGCTGCTGGTCCTGCTGGTGCTGCTGGTGCTGCTGGTCCTGCTTTTGCTGCTACTGTTGTTGGTGGTGGTGGTGAGGTGGAGCAGCCCCTAGAACCTCGAAGCCCCTCTGATAAGGGCCCAGAAGGCCCTGCCAGAGGGAGGAAGAGGCATACGCAAGATAGGGAGAGGAGGCAATACTCAATCGAAGAGGAACATGAGGATGAGGTGCTCGAATGGCTTAGGGAGAACGAGTACCTATGGCAGAAGGGACACAGGCTCTATCGAGACACCAAAAGGAAGCAGGCTGCTTGGAGAGAGAAGGCGGAGAGCCTGGGCTACACTTCGGAGGTCCTCCTCGGCTGGTGGAAGCACATGCACACCTGGTACGGGAAGATGCACCTGAAGAAGTCTGGCCAGGCTGCGGTCAAGCTCACCGACCGGGAGACCTACGTGATGTCCAAGTGCAGCTTCTTGGAGGGTGAGATCCGCCACCGAGGAGCAGCCCCTCTGTCTCCCCTTTCTCTCAGGCATCCCACAGAGAGCCAGTCCTCTTCTGGCCAAGGGTCAGCTCCTGTGTCCAGGCAGGTATCTGTGGAGCATCCCATGAAGGAGAGCCCCCCGACAGCTGCACTCCCCGTGGCAGAGCGTGTGGAGGATCCCCTGACGCAGTGGGAGCAAGGAGAGGGCACTTCCACCATAGACCAACCCACACCCACACCCAGCTTCACCTCCACAGAAAGCAGGCAGAGAGCCAGACCGGAGGAGAAGAGCCACACTGTCCTGCTGGAGATCTGGGACACCATCAAAAGCAGCGTAGATCTCCTCTCTCAGTTGGTACACACCGACATCCCATCCTCAAACCGCAAGCCCTTCCTCACCTACGTCAACCAGACCCTCATGGACATGTCCGAACCACAGTACCAGGTTATAAAGGAGAGGATCACCGGTCTTCTGCACAACCCTCCAGGCCCAGCTGAACCTGCTCCGACCCAGTCCAGGTCTGCTCCTCCACCCCAGGTGATGTCACAGCCCTTCCAAGGTTTTCCACAGGCCCTGACCTGCCAAGGCTACGGCTACCAGAAGTTCCAGCAGCACAGGCAGCCCTTTCCAGTCCAGGCACAGGTCCATTGAACGCCACCGGTGCCACCGATGCCACCTACACCACAGATGCCACCCACGCCACAGATGCCTCAGACCAGCACTCCAGCAGCAGCCCCCTCTACAGCACCTGGACCCTTCACCCCTGAGACGATGGGCATGCTTCAGAGTGACTGAGAAGAGTGCCAGAGACTGGGTTGCTACCTGTTGACTTTATCTTTGCTTGGGACACTTTTTTGGGGTCATTTTGCTTCTACAGTTTGTTATTAATAAAGTTTATCTTTGCTTCACACACTTGGTTCATTTATTTTAGTAAATAAAGTCTTGGTGGAAACTAAGAAATGGTTTAAGCCCTTGCATGCTTGTGGGATGGGTAAGGATAGCAGTGGGATGGGCAGGGATACCAGTGGCATGGGTAGTAGCTGTGGGATGGACAGGGATACCTGTGGGATGGGTAATAGCTGTGGGATGGGTAAGGATAGCAGTGGGATAGATAAACCTCCAGTGCAAGCATAGTGGAACTGTATGGTCCACCATCCCAGGTGCCACACCTATGGCCCCTTATTATCAATAACAATTTAATCATTCATCAACACATTTCAACATAAATACAACTCTTTATTAAATGCCCTGTTCATTGTAGGGTCACTCGACATACATGGCACAATCTCATCAGTGTGATGAGACAGGCTGAAGGAAGCACCCATTAAGTATCTATCATCCTGTCTTGCCACTCCACTGCTCCAGCTGGGGAGTTGCACCAGTGTTTCAGGAGGTTGCGCTGCTTCTTGCCTTCATGTGAAGCTCTGTTGGGGCCTTGCACATCCACAGTATCGATCAGGTTTCACCCTTGCCTCCATTCACCAGGCTCCATGTCCCCATTGCCTTTTTGGTGGTCCACGAGCCTGTTCTGCAACAGTGGGTAGCGGGTGCACATGAGATTGTGCAGGATGCAGCAAGCTTCCACGATGTTCCTCACGGTCTCTGGGTGATGCTGCATGGTGGTGGTAAGTACCTGGAACCTGTTGTCCAGGATGCCAAAGGGGTTCTCCACCACCCGTCTTGCCCTGGACAGCCTGTAGTTGAAGATCCTCTCTTCATGGGTGAGGCATCTGGAGGTGTAGGGCTTCATGAGGTAGGTTCTGAGGGAGAAGGCATCACCCCCCAAGATGAAGTAGGGCACATCTTGTGTGTCGTTGGGTAGGGGGTCTGGATCTGGGAAGCCCACGATGAGGTTGCATTCCAGCCCCTCCTTGAGGTGACTGGAGTTGTATACCTGGGCATCTGAAGATTACCCGTTGCCTGAAGCATCAATGTACATGAACTTGTAGTCAGCATTGACCATGGTGAAGAGGATGATGCTGAAGAAGCCCTTGTAGTTGTGATAATTGGACCCTGACTTGGCTGGAGCTTTGCAGGCCACGTGCTTCCCATCTATGGCTCCAACGGTGTGGGGGAAGTTCCACTTCTGATACCACTGCTCTGCAACTTTCTTCCATCCTTCTTCAGTGGAGGGGCACTGGAGGAGCTCCTCCAGGTATTCTTCGATGATGGCCTGCACCACTTCTCTGACCACAATGCTGATGGTGTTGTGTGGCACCCTCCAGGTGTACTGCATGCTCCTGTACGTGGTCCCTGTGGCCAGGCGGCACAGAGTCAGTTCCACCTTCAGTCCAGGGTCCAGGCTGGGCCGGAAGTTGGTGTTTGCCTTGGTCAACCTGGGTCTCAGCCGCTCCACAACTTCGTCAAACATGGCTGACATCATCATGACGTCAAGCATCATGAAGTTCTGGAATGCAGGAGAGTCTTCGTTCCTCAGCTCCACCATCAGGTTGTTATACAGTCCGTACTCGGCTCTTCTCGCAATCCATCTTCGGACCCTGACACTTCTTGGCCGCCTCCTTTTCTTCCTGTAGAACAGGTGAAAGAGCCTGTAGAGAGCTTCGCACTGTTGTAGAATGATGGCGGCTACCAAAAGGAGTGTGTGATGATCCATGGTGGAGATGACTGGATGCTATGGAAGAGCAAGAGCAAGATGAAGGCTGAAGAGGTCTGCACCGCAGGGCTGCTGGACTGAAAGTGAGATCCAGGTGATTTCTCCCCCTTTTTATAGGAAATATAGGTTTTCCGCTTGGTTTCCTTTTTCATCCTCTAGACATCCTTCAGACATCCTAAATATCCAAGAAAAGTCCCCTATATGAATGTTTTTTATGTTTTAATGCTTTGTATGCGAGCTGCATGTGCTTTCATCCTTTCTACATCCGTGCTACTAACGCTGCGTGTCCGTTCTGCGTCCGTTTCGCTTCCTCCCTGTGTCCTTTTTCCGCTGGAGCGGATGCGAGTTGTGCGGATGCGCAGCGGATGTCTAGCAGATATAGCGGATGCGTAACGGATGACAACAGACGTATAACGGATGTTCCCCGTATGTGTAGCAGATGTAGAACAGACGTGTTGGGTACATTTTCCTCTCAAAAAGTTTTGTGCAGCTCAAAACTTTTTGAGCGGATGAAATGTCAGTAGACAGATGTTGGACGGATACAGAGTATGAAAAACGGACGCAGTGAGTACAGAATGGATGCATCGCATTAACCAACTGATGGCAAGTGCTTCTCTCCGTTTTACATCCTCTTTCCATCTGTTAGTGCTGTGTGACAGGGGCTTAAAAACTGGTTTGGAAGATATTGTCAGTGATCAAACAGATTTTGCTAATTTTTTCAATAATTTTACTAAATAAATGTTTCCCGATATCTTTTGCAATGAAATCTACTATTGCAACTGCAGTTTTAAATGAATGCAACCCTATTCCCATTTTTAATTTGCAATTCAATCATATCGTCTATGTATGAAAATGGTCTGCAAGTTTGTGTCAGATTGTACACTGTAGTAAATACTCCACAATACTCCCCAAATATTTCTCAGTCACCTTATCCAATCTTTTGTGTATTACATTCTACTCACATTACTTCAATTTCTTTGTACAAATGTTGTGAGCTTTAGATGAGAAATAATCCTTCAATTTTTTTCTGAGAGAAGCTTGCTGCACTTCTTTACTCTTTCCTGATGGCTCGATTTGGAAATTTTTCTATTTCTTTGCTGCATGTACACTTTTTTCTTTGGTTGAAACTTTAAGTCTTCTGCAGTACTTGCAACCTAACTTTTTCTGGGAAACCTCCAGTCCATCATATTTTTCCTTAAAATTGTTGTACTGCTGCAATGTCCAGCAGTCAGGAAGATTCCTTTCAATGTCCGACTTTGTTCTTCCAGTACTTGATGATGCACTGCTGCTTTCCCCAGGTTGCAGTGTGGATGAGGTGCTGCTGCTTTCCCCAGACTCCAACACTCTTGATTGTGACTCTTTTGGATCTTGCCAAAGATCCTTTTGTTTTCTTTGCCAAAGAAAGCAGCAAAACTCATTTGTCTTTTCATCTTGGTAATGTACTGCAAAAAAAAAAAAAAAAAGAAATCAACAATGTAGTGGTTTGGACTCGATTGTTATTATAAGTTGAGTGGTGAAGGCAGTGGCAAGCAAAGAAAGCAGGCGAGGAGCCTAGGTCTCTGACAACTCTCGCTAGTTAGTATTTAAAAGATATGGAAGAGGAAAAAGTTTCACCAGACAAGTCTGAGATGGAACTGAAAGTGGATTTGAAAATGACAGTCTATAAAAAAGATGTTGCACTGTGTACATAAAAGTATGGCTGATATTTTAACAATTACAGTTCATTCATTGAAAAAGAAACACTAAAAATGGAAATGCTATTAACAAATTAAGGGAGTTTGTTACTTTGTCCCAGTAGTGGTACAAAAATCTTTGCTAGCCAAGACTACTTACCTGGACCTACAGTCCCTAATGGAATGCTCTCTCTATAGCAGAGAAAGAGAAGCCAAGGGGAGCCATGTTTAGCTGTCTAGGCTTTTTAGACTTTGCATCTTAAAAATGTACTGAAGCTTTTTACAGCTTTATGCAGATATATATGGTACAAAAAAAAAAGATATAGTACAAAATCATCTAAGAAGTTAGATTAAGAATGAAATTCATAGGCACATTCACATAACAATGCTGAATTCTTTTTCTGAAATGTATTCCTCAGTTTAAAAAACTGGAATATATGAATTAGGTTCAGTATTGGGCTCTGCTAGTACTCAAATAGCTATTAAGAGTATGTAGTGTCAAAGTTAGCAAAAATGGAAAAGCAACATATAGATTTAAATTTTAAAACCAGAAATATTTTTGTTGGTATCCACATAAATAAAGGGAATATAATGCATATTTAATTTTACGTGTGTTGATAGCGGCTAAAATTATGTTTGCACAACAGTGGAAAAATGAAGAGATCCCAACAGATGAAAATGAAATTAAAAAATTATAATGTGCAAAAATGGATAAAGAGGTAGAAATTAGGTGGAGAACAATCATTGCCAATGTATGAATTAAATACAAAGGGTTAATAAACATGTTGATATGATTAACAGAATTATAAATAACCCAATACAAAGAAATTTAAGGCCCGGTCCCACTGGCCGACGGACGCAAAACGTATGCATAAAGGACACAGCAGACGAGCAAAATTTCGGGGGTTGCTCCATCCGTTGTCATCCGCTCCAAAAAGTGGTGAAAATTTGCAAAAACAGAACGGAAAAGAACGGACGTGGGTAGTATGTAGCGGGGATGTTAAATGGATGTTCATAGGAAGCTTAGCAGATGACAGCGGATGGAAGCAGATGACACCTCCGAAGGGGTTCTGGGGAAGAATTTCAAAGCGGACGCAAAGTGGAAGGGTGGGATGCATAGCGGATGAAGCGGATGCATCACGGCTGCCTATAGGAAACAAAGTGGATGCTGCGTGGATGTATATCGGATGCAAAGCATTCACTGCGCATGCAGGGAATATGAATTGCGTCAGCTCCGCGGATATAAAAGGATGCAGCATGCATGCAGTCAGCATACAGGGGAAAGACGTGCTGCCACATACATCTAGCAGGAACACCATGGTTCGTCAGTTAGGCAAGAAGAGGAAGCCGGTGCCTACTCGTTCCAGCCCTGGCAAGAAGGACAGAACCAGCATCCCACCCCCTGGCACTGACTCTGAACCTGCTATTGCTGCTGATGCTGCTGTGGTGGACCAGCCCCAAGCCCCTCAAGCCCCTCAAAGCTCTTCTGCTGAGGGCCCTGCTGCTCAAGCCCCTGAAAGCCCTGCTGTTCAAGCCCCTGAAGGCCCTGCTGAAGCCCCTGCCAGAGGGAGGAAGAGGCAAGGGAAGGAGAAGGGAGAGGGGAAACAGTACACCGTTTCCGAGGAGCATAAAGAGGAGGTGCTGGAATGGCTGAGGGAGAACGAGTACCTCTGGAGAAAGGGCCACAGACTGTATCGTGACACCAAGAAGAGGCAGGCAGCTTGGAGAGACAGGGCAGAGAGCCTGGGGTACACTGCAGATGTACTCCTTGTATGGTGGAAGCACACGCATACCTGGTATGGCAAGCTACACCTCAAGAAATCCGGGCAGGCCACTGTCAAGCTCACTGACCGGGAGATGTATGTCATGGCCAAGTGCAGTTTCCTGGAGGGTGAGATCCGCCACTGAGGAGCAGCCCCTCTGAGACCCCTCTCCCTCAGACAGCCCACAGACAGACAGTCCTCTTCCAGCCAGGAGCCAGCTACCATGTCCAGGCAGGTGTCTTCAGAGGGCCCCATGGCAGAGACCCCCCCAACAGCTGCACTCCCCATGCCGGCAGACTTGGAGGATCCCGTGGAGGATGATGCCCTGCTGTCATAAATGGAGGAAGAAGCAGCAGCCACCAGAGGCCAACCCACCCCCACCCCCACCCCCAGCTCCAGAGGATGCAGGCAGAGAGGCAGACTGGAGGGCCAGCACCACAGTGTGCTGTTGGAGATCAGGGACACAATGAAGACCAGCACAGATCTTCTCTCTCAGCTGGTCCACTTGGACAGAGCATCCTCGGGCCAGAACACCTTCATCACCTACGTGAGCCAGACCCTGAGGGACCTGCCTGAGGCCCAGTACCAGGTGATGAAGCAGAAGATCGCAGCACTTCTGCACAACCCTCAAGTCCCAGCTGAAGCTGCTCCTACCCAGTCCAGGTCTGCTCCTCCACCCCAGGCGATGTCACAGCCCTTCCACGGCTTTCAACAGTCCCTCACCTACCAACGACTACCAGAACTTCCCACAGCAAAAACAGAACTTCCCAGTCCAGGCCCAGGTTCATTGCACGCCACAGACACCACTCTTCACTCAGCTGCAGACCAGACAGCCCCACTTCACTCCTCCTTCCTCCAACCCACATCCAAGCCCGTCAACGGACAATCTGTCATCAGTACTGGGCCTGACATCTCAAGTCCTTGTTGAGGGGCCTCTCAACCTCACGGGACTGAGTCAGCTCTCGGACAGCTTCCTGAACACACCATCCCCTGTTGTACCCTCAGGGCCAAGCACCCCAATGGTGCCTCAGACCAGCACTCAAGCCACAGCCACCTCCATAGTCCCTGCCCGCTTTTCAGCTGAAACCATGGACATGACTCAGAGTGACTGAGAATAGTGTCAAAGACTAAGTTGTTTACTTATTAAGTTTATCTTTGCTTAAGACACTTTACTTGGTTCATTTTGCTTATTTAATAAAGTCATTAAGTTTACCTAAGAAAGTTAAGAAAGGTTATCTTTGCTTAACACACTTAATTCAGTTTACTTGGTTCATTTTACTTATTTAATAAAGTCATAAAGTTAAGATAGTTAATAAAACTTATCTTTGCTTGAGACACTTGGTTCATTTTTTTACCTAAATAAAGTGTTGGTGAAAACTTTGAAAAAATGTTTAAGCCTTTGCATGCTTGTGGGATAGGTAAGGATAGTTGTGGGATAAATAAACCTCCAGTGCAAGCATAGTGGGACTGTATGGTCCACCATCCCAGCTGCCACACATATGGACTTTTTTTTTATCAGTAACAATTTATTCATTGATCAATACATTTCAAAATAAACAAAGCTCTTTATTAATGCCCTATTCATTATAGGACCACTCAACATACATGGCACAATCTCATCAGTGTTATGAGACAGGCTCAAGGAAGCATCCATTAAGCATCTACCATCCTGTCTTGCCACTCCACTGCTCCAGCTGGGGAGTTGCACCAGTGTCTCAGTTGATTGTGCTGCTTCTTCCCTTCACATGAAGCTCTGTTGCGGCCTTGTACATTCACAGTGTCTATCAGGTTACGCCTTGCCTCCATTCACCAGGCTCCATGTCCCCATTCCCTTGTTGACGGTCAACAAGTCTGTTCTGCAAGACTGGGTAGCGGGTGCGCATGAGATTGTGCAGGATGCAGCAAGCTTCCACGATGCTCCTCACAGTCTCTGGCTCATGCTGCATGGTGGTGAGAAGTATCTGGAACCTGCTGGCCAGGATGTCAAAGGCGTTCTCCACCACCCATCTTGCCCTGGACAGCCTGTAGTTCAAGATCCTCTCTTCACGGGTGAGGTATCTTGAAGTGTATGGCTTCATGAGGTAGGTTCTGAGGGAGAATGTGTCATCATCAATGATGAAGTAGGGCACATCTTGTGTGTCATTGGGTAGGGGGTTTGGATCTGGAAAACCCATGATAAGGTTGTGTTCCAGCCCATCCTTGAGGTCACTTGCATTGTATACCTGGCCATCTGAAGCAGACCCGTTGCCTGAAGCATCGATGTACATGAACTTGTAGTCAGCATCAACCATGGCAAAGAGGATGATACTGAAGAAGCCCTTGTAGTTGTAATAAGTGGACCCTTAGTTGGCTGGAGCTTTGCAGGCCATGTGCTTCCCATCTATGGCTCCAATGGTATGGGGAAAGTTCCACCTCTGATACCACTCTTCTGCAAGTTTTCTCCAGCCTTGTTCAGTGGTGGGGCACTTGAGGAGCTCCTCCACATATTCTTCGATGATGGCCTGCACCACTTCTCTGGCCGCTTTGCTGATGCTGTTGTGTGGCCCCCTCCAGGCATACTGCATGTTTCTGTATGTGATTCCAGAGGCCAGGTGCCGCAGAGTCAGTGCCACCTTCAGTCCAGGGTCCAGGTTGGGATGGAAGTTGGTGCTAGGCTTGGTCAACCTGGGTCTCAGACGCTCTACAAGTTCATCAAACATGGCTGGTGGCATCCTCATGAAGTGCTGGAATGCACGAGTGTCTTCATTCCTCAGCTCCACCATCAACTGGTCATACAGTCCAAACTCCATTCTTCTCACGATCCATCCTCAGACCCACACAGCTCTTGGACGTCTCCTTCTTCTTCTGTATAAAAGTTGAAACAGTCTGAACAGGTTTTGGTTCTGGTGATGAATGAGTGCAGCTATCATATGGACTGTGTCATGATCCATGGGGGAGAACAATTGATGATGTTGAAGACCAAGACCAAGGGTGAAGAGGTCTGTACACCACGGCTGCTGGACTCATACTGAGATCCAGATAATTTTCTCCCCCTTTTTGTAGGAAATATTGGTTGTCCACTAGGTGTCCTTCTACATACTCTAGACATACTCCAGACATCCTAAATATGCAAGAAACATCCCAGATACAAACGTTTTGTCCGTTTTTAATCCTTTATATACGAGATGCATACGCTTACATCCTTTCTATTTCTGTGCTACTAACACTGTGTAGACGTTCCGTGTACCTTTCGTTTCCTCCCTCTTTCCATTTTCAGTTGCAGCGGATGTGAGCTGAGGGGATGGCCAGAGGATGCAGAGAGAATACAGCGGATATTTAACAGATGATATATGGACATAGAGCGTTTGTTGCTTGTATGTCACGGATTTACATCATATACGGTGGAAAGTTCATCTGTTCACAAAGTTTTGTGCAGCTCAAAACTTCTTGCGCGGATGAAATCTCAGTAGACAGATGCTCGATGGATAGAGCACATGAAACACGTATGCAGTGAGTACACAATGGATGCATAGTGTTTTCCAATGGATGGGAAGCTTTTTTTTAATGTTTTACATCCTCTTTGCATCTGTAAGTGCAGTGGGACCGGGCCTTTAGTTAATTTTTTTTGTTACACTACTGTTGGTACATGCTGATACTTGTTTTTCCTTTGTTTTTTCCTAAATGATATATGCCCTTCCTGACTATATTATTCATAAAAACAAAACATATACTAAAAAATAAATAAATACGTAAATAAAAATTATTTTACTATTATTGTTACAAGTTGATACTGTTGCTTTTTTCTATCAGGAAAAAGCAAAGGAAAAACGTTTCAATATGTAAAGCCCATGTCACACTGGCCAACGGATGCAAAAAGGACACAGCGGACGAGCAAAATGTTCCATCCGTTGTTATCCACTCTCAAAAGGGGCAAAAATTTGCATAACTGGAGCGGATAACACGGACGTGGGGAGGACGCAGGGCGGATGGAAAGCGGATGCGGAATGGAAGCCCAGCGGATGGAAGCGGATGGGAGCGGATGGCGCAACCGCAGGGCTTCCGGGGGGCCTCAGCGAAGCGGACGCGGAACGGATACAGCGGATGCAGAACGGACGCCGAACGGATGAAGCGGATGCACAGCGGATGCACAGCAGAAGCCTAGCGGATGCCTGGTGTTAATTGCGCATGTGGGGAGGATGCATTGCGTCAGCCCCGCGGATATAACAGAAGCAGCTCGGAAGCAGGTCGCCATTCAGAGGAAAGACCTGCTGCCGGAAGGATTGGCTGCCTTGCCTGCCCTGCCTGCATGTCTGCCTGCAAGCCTTGCTGCCAGCCTTGCTGCCACCCTCCCTGCCACCCTCCCTGCCAGCTAGCAACCCCACAACCATGCTGAAGCACAGCAAGCCTCAGCCATCTGCTGCCAGCCCTTGCAAGAGGGACAGGGCTACCATCCCACCCCCTGGCCCTCACTCTGGTTCTGCTGGGGCTTCTGCAGCACGGGCTCGCTCTTCTGGGGCTGGGGCTTCTGCTGCTTCTGCTTCTGGAGGAGCTGATGACAAGCACTCCAGCACCAGCCACCTCCACAGCACCTGAACCCTTCACCCCTGAGACTGAGCGACCAAGAGGAGTGCCAGAGACTCATTTTTGTTTGATAGCTTCTTGTTAATAAAGTCTATTTTTGATTCATACACTTGTTTCATTTCTTTTAGTCAATAAAGTCTTGCTGGAAACTTTTAGAAATGGTTTAAGCCTTTGCATGCTTGTGGGATGGGTTAAGATAGCTGTGGGATGGGCAGTGATACCTGTGGGATGGGCAGGGATACCTTTGGGATGGGTAATAGCTGTGGGATAGATAAACCTCCAGTGCAAGCATAGTGGGACTGTATGGTCCACCCTCCCAGGTGCCACACCTATGGCCCTTTATTATCAATAACGATATAATCAATCATCCACACATGTCAACATAAACACAACTCTTTATTAAACACCCTGTTCATTGTAGCCCAACCAAACATACATGGCCCAATCTCATCCATGTGATGAGACAGGCTGAAGGAAGCATCCATTAAGCATCTATCATCCTGTCCTGCCACTCCACTGCTCCAGCTGGGGAGCTGTACCAGTGTTTCAGGAGGTTGCGCTGCTTCTTCGCCTCATGTGAGGCTCTGTTGGGGCCTTGCACATCCTCAGTGTTGATCAGGTTTTGCCCTTGCCTCCATTCACCAGGCTCCATGTCCCCATTGCCTTGTTGACGGTCCACAAGCCTGTTCTGCAAGACTGAGTAGCGGGTGCACATGAGATTGTGCAGGATGCAGCAAGCTTCCACGATCCTCCTCATGGTCTCTGGGCTATGCTGCATGTTGGTGAGAAGTACCTGGAACCTGTTGGCCAGGATGCCAAAGGCTTTTTCCACCATCCGTCTTGCCCTGAACAGCCTGTAGTTGAAGATCCTCTCTTGATGGGTGAGGTATTTGGAGGTGTAGGGCTTCATGAGGTAGGTTGTGAGGGAGAAGGCGTCATCCCCCACGATGAAGTAGGGCACATCTTGCGTGTCATTGGGCAGCGGGTCTGGATCTGGGAAACCCACGATGAGGTTGCTTTCCAGCCCCTCCTTGAGGTGACTGGCATTGTATACCTGGGCATCTGAAGATGAGCCGTTGCCTGAAGCATCGATGTACATGAACTTGTAGTCAGCATTGACCATGGCGAAGAGGATGATGGTGAAGAAGCCCTTGTAGTTGTGATAAGTGGACCCCGACTTGGCTGGCACTTTGCAGGCCACGTGCTTGCCATCTATGGCTCCAACCATGTGGGGGAAGTTCCACTTCTGATACCACTGCTCTGCAACTTTCTTCCATCCTTCTTCAGTGGAGGGGCACTGGAGGAGCTCCTCCTTGTATTCTTCGATGATGGCCTGCACCACTTCTCTGACAACAAAGCTGATGGTGCTGGGTGGCACCCTCCAGCCGTACTGCATGCTCATGTAGGTGGTCCCTGAGGCCTGGTGGCGCAGAGTGAGTGCCATCTTGAGCCCAGGTTCCAGGCTGGGCGGGAAGTTGGTGTTTGTCTTGGTCAACCTGGGTGTCAGGCACTGCACCACTTCATCAAACATGGCTGGAGGCATCCTCATGATGTTCTGGAACGCCCGAGTGTCTTCGTTCCTGAGCTCCACCATCAGCTTGTTGTACAGTCCGTCCTCTGCTCTCCTGGCGAACCATCTTTGGACCCAGACTTTTTTTGGGTGGCTCCTTTTCTTCCCGTAGTAGAGTTCACAGAGCCTGTAGATGGTTTCTCACTGTTGCAGAAGGATGGTGGCTGCCGAAAGGACTTTGTCACAATCCACGGTGGACATGACTGGATGCTGTGGAAGAGGAAGAGTCAGATGAAGGCTGCAGAGGTTTGCACAGCTAGGCTGCTGGTCTGAAAGTGAGATGCAGACGAGTTGCTCCCCCTTTTTATGGGCAGTATAGGTTTCCCTTTGCATCCTCTAGGCATCCTCTAGGCATCCTCTAGACATCCTTAATATCCGAGATAGGTCCCCTCTGTGAACGTTTTTTCTGCTTTAAACGCTTTGTTTCTGCTAGGCATCCGTTCTGCATCCTTTCTGCGTCAGTTCCGCTTCCTCCCTGCATCCGAGTGGATGCGAGTTGCGCGGATGCGCAGTGGATGCCTAGCGGATATAGCGGATGCGTAACAGATTCAGAACGGATGCGTAGCGGATGCGTAGCGGATGCGTAGCAGATGCAGAACGGACGAACTGGATACATTTTCCGTGCAAAAGTTTTAGGCAGCCCAAAACTTTCGGAGCGGATGAAACGTGAATAAACGGATGCTGGACGATAGAGAGGAAGCAAAACGGAGGCAGTGAGTACATCGCGTTTTCGAACGGATGGCAAGGTTTTTGTCCGTTTTACATCCTCTTTGCATCCGTTGGTTCAGTTTGACATGGGCTTAACAATAACATTAGTGTTACAAAAAAAATCAATTATATATTTATTCATGTTTTTAAAATCTCTACTGTTTTATGATTAATAAAACAAAACCAATACTAAAATATTAAAATTATTTTAAATAATTTTTAATATTTTAGTATAGATTTTGTTTTTATTAATCAGAAAAACAGAACAGATGGGTTCCTAATAGGAAAAAGCAAAGGAGAAACAAACAGAAGTATTAACATGTAACAAAAATAGTAAAATAATTTTTATTTATGTATTTATTTGATTATTTATTTAATATCTGTTCTGTTTTTAAGATTAATAAAAACAAAACAGATACTAAAATATTATATATATATATATATATATAAAAAGAAATAAAAAAAGTAACTTGCCAAAAATTAGGCAGACTATGCTGGGGTCCTCGGTTGGGACTAGTATTGGAGCTTGCTTCAGCGAGGACAGCTGGGTGGCCTGGGAGTCGGCACTTGACTGGGGCTAGCGGAGGTGGTGGCAGGAGGAGGTAGGCAATCAGTGGGGCTAGCTGCTTGCCTACTCACTCACCAGTTGGTGGTGGAACTCCAGGCAGCAACAATGGTGTGGTGGGCTGCAGATGGAGAAGATGGTGGCCGGCCAAAGATAGAGGCTGCTGGCTGAATGATGCAGGTGGTGAGGGCAGTTAGGCAGCCCGGGTGTCGGCACTTGACTGGAGCCAGCAATGGCAGCGGCAGGAGGAGCTAGTCAACCGGTGGGGCTTGCTGCTTGCCTCCTCACTCACCAATCGAGGTTGGAAGGCCAGGTAACAACAATAGTGGGCCATGGGCGGGAGAAGATGGCAGCCAGGCAAGGCAGGCAGCGTTGGTGAGGGTGGCTTGGCAATAGATGACTGAGGCTTGCTTGGAGGTCTCATGCACTGATCCACATCTTCAATTTTTGGTGGCTGGACAAGGCAGGCAGGCTGGGGGAGACAGCCTGGCCAAGGCAGGTCGGGTAGGGAGATGAACTCTAGTATTCCTCCCTCCTCTTATTTTCTCCAGAATGATCCTGTCAGATGGACTGGACTGAGAGAGAGTGACTGGTCCAGGCATCTAGCCAATTTTCATGCCTAAGGCAAATCTAAAACTTACTGTCTCTTGATTTCTAGCCTTGTGCCTTAACCGTTAGACCATAGAATAAATACAATATTGTTTTGTTCTCTCAGTATTGAAAGGAACATTCTTGTAGTGAAGGTAGTTTTGACAAAAAAAACCATTACTCCTTCTTGAAGTATTAGGATTTTATTAGGAATCTAGAAAGCATCTTCTGACAATTGCAATATATTTGCAATATATACAATATATACTTCCCACATGCAATAGAACAGGAAGGTTATGATCTCAGGCAAGTAACAACACAAGGAAGAAATGTGCATTATTTTTTGGAAGAAACTTCCAAAAATTGTACTTTCCCTTCCATTCTCTGGCTCCTCCATTCCAACTTTTCTTTCTCAGAAGGCAAAAATGTGGAATACATCTGTGGGCGTGTGTGTGTGTGCATGTCTATGTGCTTTCAAGTCAACATTGATTCCTGGAAACTACCTGAACAACTCCATACAGTTTTATTGGCAAGATTTCAGTAGTGGTTTCCCTTGCCTGTTTCCTAGGATTGAAAGAGAGGAACTGGCCCAAGGTCACCCAGATGTCTTTGCGCCTAAAATAGAACTAAAACTCACCGTTTCTCAGTTTCTAGCCAGATCCTTTAACAACTACAACAGACTGGCTCTCACATCCTTTAATGAAGTATTCTGGAAATCAAATTAAGTTCACTTTGGTTTTATATGAATAATTTACTTCAAACTTACTTTCATTGTTTGCCTATGGAGAAAATTCTTCCCCCATAGAATCAGTTTCTCTGTAGATCATGCCAGACTGGATGCACATGATGCATCCAGTCTGTGGGCTGGGAATTTGATAGCCCTGCACTGAAGGCACATGCTTTCAATATATTCTGCATATAGCACTGCAGAGAGTAAGGCATTTTATCTTACTAATCAGATGCTCTTGTATATGCAGAAAGTGGTTAGTTGCTATAGATTTTACTAATTTGAGCAAGTAATTTTCTTCTGTATAGATTTTAATAGATTGCAACCAAAGAAACATCTATTTGCTCTTCAATAGCTTTTATTCTGATGCTTCTTTTGGCAAAATCAAACTCTAAAGCCCAAGAATGATCCTGCTGAAAAGCTATAGAGTTTAACATATGAATGGCAGCCTCTTGGAGACTAGCAAGAACCAGTCAGTACTAAAAGACTGCAACTGAAAGTGACTGGATTGAACTTTAACTAAAAATTCAACATGGCAGCTCATGCCTAATTTGGAATTAGAATATTTTTTTAAGAATATAATCTAAAAATATGTATTTGAGAGCATTTCTAGCATGTGGTGAGGACTTCTCAATTCCCCAGCAATAACAGAGCTCCCAAAAGACATTGGATCTCTCTGCTCCCAACAGATTGGTGTGAGCAGAGAAGATTTCAATATGTCCACCCTCAAACATTTGAGTCAGCAAAGCATGATTTAATCTTGTCTTCCACATTTTAAGGACATGATTCACCCTGTTTATTTACTGAATGTGAAAGCCTTCCAGTTTTAAGTTTGTGGTTGTTTTTCTTTAAAATAACTACACTCTTGATAGTTATAAGCAGCACAGAGACAAAGTGTGTCAGAGGCTGGGAAGGCTTGGGAAATATACCTAATGGGAGACAAGATGAAAATCATCTTCCCATTCTTCCAATATATTACGCATAGATAGAACTCTCCAATTTATATATATACATATATTAGTATTTTGAAATACATTAGATCAAGTTAGGCTCTGTCGAATAACTGAACAAGGACTTGATCTTCAAAAAGTATTAAAACTCATTTTTATTCTCGATTGGTGTGCTTTTTTGTTCTCACGGTATACTGTGTTCTTCTAATTAAAAAAAACCACAATATTGAGGCAAGACTCCACTGGCTGTTTTGGGACATGTAATTATTACCATGTTTATTTCAAATCTCTTTGCAACAATACTTTTGTTTTCTGACAATTAATCTGTCAGATCCATGTATCTGCCATTCTTCAATGGAAGGAGAAGAGGGGGGGAAGTTGGTACAAGTAATCCTTTTTGATGTAACCTGAATATATTAAATCTTATACTGAATCTGTATAACTTGCACATGATAGACAACTGGAAGACTGGAGCCAGATGTCTAGAAACTTGTCACCTCTTGGGGATATAGCAAGAGGAGAAGGGACCATAAAAATTCCAGCTCTGGAAGATACTCCCTGGGAAAATTTTCTAAAGGGAAGGGGGGAATTAACATGTTGGTTCTTTGTTTGACTTCCTGGAAGCATCTTAGATTCTGCTTTGACTAGTACTGGGATTATTTCCTTTCAATAAAGAATTGCTTTTGAAGTGCTTAGCTTTCAGAAGTTCATTCTTGTTCAGTTGAAGGGGAAAAGTACAGTGCTTACATAAAGCAGAATCTACAAAAGAGGTCAACCCGGAGAGGAATTTTTTTAAAAACTTCACTCTATTGAGTGGACCCTGCAAAAATGTCTGAATATAGTAAGGAGCAAGGGGAAGTCAAATGCTGGGGAGAAACTTTGACAACTACCCAGCCAGATATGGACTTTGTGTACCCCATCGAAGACAGTGAAGCTGCCTACAAAAATTCTACAAAGCCCCAGGTGTAGGAAAGATGTAGGAAAGAGAGACAACTGGGATGGAAGAACCAGGGGAGTAACCCTCACCCAGAGTAACTGTAAACCCAGGTGGAAAATGGAGGTGGAGGCCGTCTCTGATCAGGAAGAATGGATCGAGGACCACTTGCAGATAACCGACTGAAACGGTACATAAATCTCTTCGTGAGGGAAGCCCTGGAGGACCTCAATGTGAGGGATGAACCAGGTCACTAACATAAGAAGCAAGTGAACCAGAAATTGAGACACCTGACCCATCACCAGTGGAGAATGATCAGGCATTGGAACAAGCTGGATGACCAGCAGCCATACCAGGTACCCAACCCCTTGCCACTCCAGAGCAGGGGATTAACCCTGGCCAACCCAGAGACATACAACTGCAAAGAAAGGTCCTGCCCTTGGGGGTAAAATTCGATGGAGACCCCCAGAAACTTGATTTTTTCCTGGCACAAGTCTTCACCTACATACAAGGATATGGGCAGAATTTCCTGACCCAGGGGGACCCAAGTGCAAATTGTCACCCTGGCCCGAGAAGGGGCAGCAGCCAGATAGATGGTGACACTCCACAACATCAGCACCCCAGAACTGAGGAACCTCGATCAATTCATGACAGCCCTACACCATCACTTCAAAGACCCCCTCGCCAACAGAAAAGCCCAGAACTGCATTAGAGTTGTAAAGCAAGGCTTTACACCGAGGAATTTTGTGACTTGGCCAGAGTTGACTGGCCAGAAGATATCCTAGTCTGTTGGTTCAAAGATGGACTCAACAATGACCTATACGGACCTGCCTGGCCCGTGGGGCCCCAAACCTCCTGCATGAATGGTACCTGATGGCAGAAGAGGCAGAGATAGACATGACCCATAACTAGTACAACAGTGGCAGAGTTTGGGGAAGATTCCCACCCCCGGGAAAGTGGGAATTTTTCAAATCCCAAACCACCATGACTCCAAGACCATCTGGCTGCTTTAAGTGTGGAAAAGAGGGGGCACTGCATAGCATAATGCTGTTTGAAAACCCCTGCCAGAAACCCAGACCACCCACCAGGAGGGAAACCTGGAAAATTCAACCCTTGAGGAAAAGAAACTGGCCTGAGAGGCTGAGAAGCTGTGAGGTTCCAGTTTCCAGTTTCAGTCCACAGCAGCACTGGTTTCACCCCATTCCAGGTAGCCAGAGGCCAAGAATTCAACCCCATGCCAGAACTAACCACCAAGGAACCTGAAATTCCCTCCCTTATGGAGTGGATTAATAATTTGCAAGCCACTTGCCCAGTGGTCAGACTAGCCATACAAGAGGCTAGAGCAGCTCTTAAAACTCAAGCAGACAAAAAACATTGTGATCCTAAACCATTCAGTGTTGGAGACCACATATATTTGGAGACCACAAAATTCCTAAAATCTCTGCAACCCTCAAAGAAACTGGGACCTAAATTCATTGGGCCATTTTCCATCTCCAGAATTATTAACCCTGTTACAATAGAGCTTCTCCTTCCCAAACACTTAGACAGGTTCATTCAATATTTCACTGTAGCCTACTCAAACCAGAGATCACTTCAAACCTTAGACCCCCCCTCACACACACCTCCAACTCCCATTATGGTACATGGGGAACAACATTTTGAAATTAAAGATGTCCTTGATTTGTGCACTCACCATGGATCCACACAATATTTAGTTGTTTGGAAATCCCTTCCTTCCTCAGAAAATGAGTGGGTAGCCAAACGACATGTAAAAGCACCCACATTACTATGGAGGTTCCACCTGAAATACCCTCACAAACCATCCTAAGTTGTAAATGTAACACATGTTTTATGTCTTCCAGGTGGATTTCTCAAATTTTTGAGGAGAGCAGGATTGCCATTTTTCAATAGAAGAAGAAGGGAGGGGGGAAGTTGGTATAAATAATCCTTTTTGATGTAACCTGAATATATTAAATCTTATATTGAATCTGTATAACTTGCACAAGATATACAACTGGAGGATTGGAGCCAGATGTCTGGAAACTTGTCTCCTCTGGAAGCAAGAAGAGAAGGGACCATAAAATTCCAGCTCTGGAAGATACTTCCTGGGAAACTCTTCTCAGATAAGTTCTCAGAAAAGGGGAGGGGAGAATTAACATGTTGGTTCTTTGTTTGACTAAATCCACATCTAAATAAGGGGAGGAGTTCTAACTCCCTTTATCTATCACTGTATGCCTGGAAGCATCTTAGATTCTGCTTTGACTAGTACTGGGATTACTTCCTTTCAATAAATAATTCCTTTTGAAGTGCCTAGCTTTCAGAAGTTCATTCTTTTTCAGTTGAAGGGGAAAAGTCCGGTGCTTACATTATCTCTGTATTATTATTAATGCTTTATTCCTGAAAAGAACTTCTTCTTAAAACAAATGACAATTTTATCTGCAGAAAATAATATTTCTAGATGTTTATCAGCTATGTTAAGCTCATGTCCCACTGCACCAACGGATGCAATATAAAAGGGACAAAAAAGCTTGTCATCTGTTGGAAAACGTGATGCATCCGTTGTGTACTCACTGCGTACGTGTTCAATACGCTCTATCCGTCAAACATCCATCTACTACTATTTCATCTGCTCAAAAAGTTTTGAGCTGCACAAAACATTTTGAGTGGATGAACTTTCTGCCGCATACAATGTACATCCGTGACACATATGGGCAACAAACGTTCTACGTCCGTTGTCATCCGTTACACATCCGATGTATCTTCTCAGCATCCTCTGGCCATCCCCTCAACTCACATCCACTGCAGCTGAAAGCGGAAAGAGGGAGGAAACGAAAGGTACACGGAACGTCCACACAGCGTTAGTAGCACGGAAATAGAAAGGATGTAAGCGGATGCATCTCAAATATAAAGCATTAAAGCGGACAAAAGGTTTGTATATGGGATGTATCTCTGACATTTAGGATGTCTGGAGTATGCCTAGAGTATGTGGAAGGACACCTAGCGGAAAACCGACATTTCCTATAAAAAGGGGGAGGAAATCACCTGGATCTCACTATCAGTCCAGCAGCCGTGGTGTACAGACCTCTTCACCCTTGCTCTTGCTCTTCCACATCATCCATTGATCTCCACCATGGATCATCACACACTCCTTATGGTAGCTGCCATCATTCAACACCAGAACCAAGCCCTCTTCAGACTGTTTCACCTTTTCTACGCAAGGAGAAGAAGGAGACGTCCAAGAGCTGTGTGGGTCCAACAATGGATCGAGAGAAGAGTGGAGTTTGGACTCTATGACAAGCTGATGGTGGAGCTGAGGAATGAAGACACTCGTGCATTCCAGCACTTCACGAGGATGCCACCAGCCATGTTTGATGAAATTGTGGAGCGTCTGAGACCCAGGTTGACCAAGCCGAGCACCAACTTCCATCCCAACCTGGACTCTGGACTGAAGGTGGCACTGACTCTGCACCACCTGGCCTCTGGAAACACATACAGAAACATGCAGGATGCCTGGAGGGTGCCACACAACAGAATCAGCAAACTGGTCAGAGAAGTGGTGCAGGCCATCATCAAAGAATACGTGGAGGAGCTCCTCCAGTGCCCCACCACTGAAGAAGGCTGGAGGAAAGTTGCAGAACAGTGGTATCAGAAGTGGAACTTTCCCCACACCGTTGGAGCTATAGATGGGAAGCACGTGGCCTGCAAAGCTCCAGCCAACTCAGGGTCCTCTTATCACAACTACAAGGGCTTCTTCAGTATCATCCTCTTTGCCATGGTTGATGCTGACTACAAGTTCATGTACATCGATGCTTCAGGCAACGGGTCTGCTTCAGATGGCCAGGTATACAATGCAAGTGACCTCAAGGATGGGCTGGAACACAACCTTATCATGGGTTTTCCAGATCCAGACCCCCCACCCAATGACACACAAGATGTTCCCTACTTCATCATGGGTGATGACGCCTTCTCCCTCAGAACCTACCTCATGAAGCCCTACAGTTCCAGATACCTCACCCGTGAAGGGAGGATCTTCAACTACAGGCTGTCCAGGGCAAGACGGGTGGTGGAGAATGCCTTTGGCATCCTGGCCAACAGGTTCCAGGTACTTCTCACCACCATGCAGCATCACCCAGGGACTGTGAGGAGCATCGTGGAAGCTTGCTGCATCCTGCACAATCTCATGCGCACCTGCTACCGAGTGTTGTAGAAGAGGCTTGTGGACCGTCAACAAAGCAATGGGGACATGGAGCCTGGTGAATGGAGGCAAGGACGAAACCTGATAGACACTGTGGATGTACCAGGCCCCAACAGAACTTCACGTGAAGGGTAGAAGCAGCGCAACCTCCTGAAACACTGGTGCAACTCCCCAGCTGGAGCAGTGGAGTGGCAAGACAGGATGGTAGATGCTTAATGGAAGCTTCCTTGAGCCTGTCTCATAACACTGATGAGATTGTGCCATGTATGTTGAGTGGTCCTACAATGAATAGGGCATTAATAAAGAGCTTTGTTTATTTTGAAATATGTTGATCAATGAATAAATTGTTATTGATAAAAAAGGGCCATATGTGTGGCACCTGGGATGGTGGACCATACAGTCCCACTATGCTTGCACTGGAAGTTTATCAATTCCACAGCTATCCTTACCCATCCCACAACTATCCTTACCCATCCCACAGCTATCCTTACCCATCCCACAACTATCCTTACCTATCCCACAAGCATGCAAAGGCTTAACCCTTTTTTCAAAGTTTTCACCAACACTTTATTAAGTAAAAAAAATGAACCAAGTGTCTTAAGCAAAGATAACCTTTATTAACAACTGTCTTAAGTAAACTGTATGACTTTATTAAAAAAGCAAAATGAACCAAGTAAAGTGTCTTTAAACAAAGATAAAGTGAACAGGTAACAACTCAGTCTCTGGCACTATTCTCAGTCACTCTGAGGCATGTCCATGGTCTCAGCTGTTGAGCGGCCAGGGACTGTGGAGGTGGCTGTGGCTGGAGTGCTGGTCTGAGGCGCCATTGGGGTGCCTGGCCCCGAAAGTACAACAGGGGATGGTGCGTTCAGGAAGCTCTCAGAGAGCTGACTCAGTCCCGTGAGGTTGAGAGGCCCTTCTTCAAGGACCTGGGATGTCAGGCACAGTACTGATGACAGATTTTCTGTTGAGGGGCTTGGCTGTGGGGTGGAAGAAGGAGGAGTGTTGTGGGGCTGTCTGGTCTGCAGCTGGGTCAGGTGAGGCATCTGTGGCATTCGATGTACCTGGGCCTGGACTGGGAAGGGCTGCCTCTGCTGTAGGAAGTCCTGGTACTCATAGCCTTGGTTGGTGAGGGGCTGTTGAAAGCCATGGAAGGGCTGTGACATCGCCTGGGGTGGAGGAGCAGACCTGGACTGGGTCGGAGCAGGTTCGGCTGGGCCTGGAGGGTGGTGCAGCAGTGCTGTGATCTTCTCCTTCATCACCTGGTACTGGGCCTCGGGCAGATCTATGAGGGTCTGGCTCACGTACGTGATGAAGGGCTTGCAGTTCGAGGATGGTATATCACTGTGGACCAGCTGAGAGAGAAGATCTGTGCTGGTCTTGATCGTGTCCCTGATCTCCAGCAGGACAGTGTGGCTCTGGCCTTCCAGTCTGCCTCTCTGCCTGCTTTCTGTGGAGGTGGAGCTGGGTGTGGGTGGGGTTGGTCTCTGGCTGATGTTTCTTCTTGCCCCATTTGAGACAGGGCATCCTCCATGTCCTCTGGCATGGGGAGTGCAGCTGTCGGGGGGTCTCTGCCATGGGGCCCTCCAAAGGCACCTGCTTGGACATGGTAGCTGTCTCCTGGCTGTCTGTGGGCTGTCTGAGGGAGAGGGTTGACAGAGGGGCTGCTCCTCGGTGGTGCACCTCACCCTCCAGGAAGCTGCACTTGGCCATGACGTAGCTCTCCCAGTCCATGAGCTTGACAGCAGCCTGGCCAGATTTCTTCAGGTGCAGCTTGCCATACCAGGTGTGCATGTGCTTCCACCATCCCAGGAGTACATCTGAAGTGTAGCCCAGGCTCTCTGCCTTGTCTTTCCACGCTGCCTGCTTCCTCTTGGTGTTGCGATAGAGCCTGTGGCCCTTTCTCCACAGGTACTCGTTCTACCTCAGCCATTCCAGCACCTCCTCCTCATGGTCCTCAGAAATGGAGTACTGTTTCCTCTCTCCCTTCTCCTTGCCTTGCTTCTTCCTCCCTCTGGCAGGGGCTTCAGGGCCTTCAGCAGCAGGGCTTTGAGGGCCTTGGGGCTGGTCCACCACAGCAGCAGCACCAGCAGCAGCACCAGCAAGAGAAGCACCAGCAGCACCAGCAGCACCAGCAGCACCAGCAGCACCAGCAGCAGAAGCACCACCAGCAGCAACACCAGGAGCACCACCAGCAGCAGCAGCAGCAGCAGCAGCAGCAGCAGCAGCAGCAGAAGCACCAGCAGCTTCAGAGTCAGCGCTGGGGGTGGGATGGTGGTTCTGTCCTTCTTGCCAGGGCTGACAGGAGTAGGCACAGGCTTCCTCTTCTTCCCTAACTGATGAACCATGGTGTTCTTTCAAGATGTCTCTGGCAGCAGGTCTTTCCTCTGAATGCTGACTGCTTGCGAGCTGCATCCTTTTATATCCGTGGAGCTGATGCAATTCATCCTCCCTGCATGCGCAGTGACCGCTTTGCATCCGCTACGCATCTGCTATGCATCCTATAGGCATCCGTGATGCATCCGCATCATCTGCTATGCATCTGCTCCTTCTGCTACGCGCCGCTTCGCTATTCTCCCCCAGAAGCCCTGCGGATGTGTCATCCGCTTCCATCTGCTTCCATCCGCTAGGCTTCCTACGAAGATCCGCTTACCATCCTCGCTACATACTACTCACGTCCATTCCTTTCCGTTGTTTTCCATTCTGTTTATGCAAATTTGGGGCACTTTTGAGAGTGGATAACAATGGATGGAGCCACTCCGAAATTTTGCTTGTTCGCTGTATCCTTTTTGCATACGTTTTGCATCCATCGGCCAGTGTGACCTAGCCTTTAGTAAACTGGAAATCTTGTCCCATTTATTGCTCTACTAATGAAAACTGTCCATGATAAAAAAGACAGGCAAGTTACTTTTCCTTCAACAGGGCCAGAAGTCTACCAGAAATCTACTTATAGTTTACTAATTGCTCATACAACAGCGTTGAAAAAAGTGATATATGACAATTTTTCACACTTACAGCCATAGCCCCATCTCCATGGTCACATGATAAAAATTCAAACACTTGGCAACTGACTGATATTTGTGATGGTTGTAATGTTATGTGATCATCTTTTGCAATCTTCTGACAAGTCAATGGGGAAGCCAGATTCATTTAACAAGTGTGTTACTAACTTATCAATTGCAGTAATTCACTTTACAACTATGGCAAGAAAGGTTGTAAAATGGGGCAAAACTTACTTAACAAATTTCTCATTCAGCAACAGAAATTTAGGGTTCAATTGCAGTCATAAATCAAGGACAACCTGTACTGGGGACCAGGTTTTCAAATTGTAAACTTAACAAGAATGAATTAAGTCAGTCAGTCTACAGCAGTGGTGGCTAACCTTTTTGGGCTCCTGTGCCAAAAAGGAGTGTCGCGTGCCAGCACTCAGAAGGCAATGTGCACCTCCCTCGCCCCCTGCTCATGTGTGTGCAAACCCCTCCCCCGCTTACCTGTACTGCACCTCCCAGCTGATTTTTGGACCATTTCGGCCTCCCAGAGGCTTGATGAAAGTCTCTGTAGCTTCTGCAGCCCGAAAAATAGGCCTGTTTCATCACTTCTGGTATTTCCAGAAATATAGGAAGTGATGAAACGGGCCTATTTTTGGGGCTGCATAGGCTTTCCTCAAGCCTCTGGGCAGCTGAAAAAGGCCTCAAACATGCTGGAAATCAGCTGTGAGGTGTGTGTGCAGTGAGGTAAGTTTGCCTGCGGCTCACATGCTGGCACAAATGGCTTTACGTGCCACCAGTGGCACGTGTGCCCTAGGTTCACCATCACAGGTCTATAGTGTCCTTTAGTACAAGAACTGAGTGATGGACTTGTATGTTCCTTTCTTCCAATTGCAAATGCTTTTCTATGTAACATTAACCATTGTGATCTCAACAGATATTGCTTGTCTTGCAGTCATCAGTGGGATTCTTATTCTGAACTGCAAACACTAGCACTAAACATAAACTATTTCTTAATTTGGATTTCACAGAAATTAAAGCCATAGATGAGGATAGATTCAATAAAGTCGCAGGTCCAGGATTCTCTATGGATAATAATGTATATTGAGCAAGGATTTGTATAAATATATGCCTGCTCCTCCCCTTATTTTATATTTGTACTCTTCAGCTTTGAAATCTCTCTTAATTGTTCTTGCAATTTTGCTGAATTTTAATTCCTTGCTTGGAATGCTTGCTGATTATGGTATAATCAGACAAGGAGTTGAAGAGTCTTATAATATTTGTTGCAGTTACATTAACAACATATCAGGTTGTTTTAAACAGCTGCTTGGATTCTGCAGATCCCTTTTACCTTCTGGGGAAGAAACATTACTTCTTCCCTAAGCCATCACATAAAACTATTTCCAGCATGAAGGTTGAAGGAAACTGCCAGCAAATAAAAATAGGGTTCTAAAGAGCCTTTGGATGAATCATACAGCATTTCATATTAGAATGATTTCAGTCTTTGAGGTCTGGTGATCATCAAGACGTCCAACAATTCCCATGTGATTCTTGTCTCTTTTTCATTGAGTCAGAAACATTTCAACCATTTTGTTAGCTGAATTTCCATATGCTTTGCTTTTAGAATTACTAATTTCTATTTGCCTTGTTCAATTTGGAACAAGGTTCTATCAAATTCTATTTGGAACTTGACACTTACTTTAAATCTATGGAATTTCCAAAAAGCAGTTGAAAGCTTATAGAATGAAATTTGTGCATCAGGTTTATGTAGGTCACTGAATACCATTCTTACACCATGGTTTTGTTAACAGACTAAAAACAATAGCTTTAGGAACTCTGTTCACTCCAGGAATGTATTTATAAAACTTGTTGCTCTGATGTCCCCACAAACCAGCAGAGCATCTGTTAGCATCTCAGTGCTGGAACACAAATCTTGTTTTCTTGGTCATGGGCAAAAATTTCATCCATTCTTCCTTTGCTCATTAGGGACACCATATGCCAAAAGTTAATTTCCATTATGAAGTAGGAAGTGGTTTTGAGCCAAAAATGTTTCATGTGTTGATCTTAAAGGCTCCAATATCTTGAATGATGGTGACCTGAACTCTATAAGCCTACGACAGTTAGACTTCCGGTGGCGCTTCCATCAAAGATGGACCAGAGACCTCGATTGTGCACAGCTTTGATCTGTGTTTACCCTGTTGGAAGGGTCCCTACGGGACTGGATCCAGCTAAGCCATCTCAGAGGGGTGGGGGAAGAGGGAGAGACTGCCAACTGGGTTAAGGGGAGCTGCATCTCCCCTTCCTGGCTAGGTATACTCTCCTGGAAGACAGGCAGTTTTTAATGGCTGCCCTGAAGATGGGAAGTTGCTGGGACCTAAGTGTGTGCTGGAGTGTTGAAGTGGTGAGTGGTGTGTAACCAGATAAAAGAACTTGAACTTTTTTTTTCAACAACCCTGAAAAGCAGAAAGAAAGGGACCTCATTTAAGAGTATGACCACGGCAAATGGAAAAAAAGAGGAAAATACAAGGTAAATAAAAAACTGGAAATAAAAGAACTACAATGAAAACAGAGATTCAATCTGGAATAATATACAGAAACTGGCATTAATTAGACATTATATCGAATGCTGGACTTGCCTGGAATTGATTATATCTAAAAAACAACAACTAATGGGTAAAAATTAACATTGATATTACTAAAAAGGGGGGGGGAAGAAAGAAAAGTGGAAGCAATATAGAGCACCATCTAATGGTTAAAGACATTTTCTCTTCTGTGATTTTATAGAAAATTACTGGTCTTATAAACGTGTGAAAGAAGAAAGAAATGAAATAAAAGACAAGAACCCTGGAAGCCTAAAAATATGGGGGGGGGGGGAAATTGCAGCAAAGGTTAAATGAATGTAACATCTTGGGAGTGTTTGGTGGTGACTGTGACAAGGAGACAGAAGGAAGGGAAATTGAGATAAACAGAGATCTAAGGACTACAACAAAAAAATCTGACTTTTATTAAAATAAAGAATAATTTAAAAATACAAGAAACAAACAAAGAATCTAAGTCAGAACTGAAGCTGTGAGAGGAATGTTGAAAGAATAAGACTATTGGATATACTGGCAGTCAAAGTAATGGCGATGCAGTTTGTGGAAGAATAAAGGAAGCCTAGAGAGGAGGAGTCAAAGGAAGAGGAAAGCAGCTCAGACAAACATGGAGAACAATGGATATGGCCAAAAGACATAAAAGGAACTAATTTTAAAATACTGATGATAGAGGTAATAAACAAAAGAGAAAATGTTCCTAAGATTAAGCAGCAGCAGAAGAAATTGTATAAGAAGATACTCCAAAAAAGAGTACAGGAAAGAGTGGGGGAAAAGATGCCAGATCGGCAGATGAAAATAAGAGGCATAAAGAGGAAAGACCAGGGAAACCTGGAAAAGGGAAAGCTGGCTAAAACTAAAAGAAAGGACAAGGCAGAGAGATTTAGAGATAGTATAGTTTAGAGATAGTATATTAGATTTAGAGATAGTATAGAGATTTAGAGATAGGCAGAGGATTAGAGATAGTATAAAAGGGGGATACCACATGGAAATGGATATTGGTACTTTCTTCTTCTTTTAATTATATTAGAAATACAGTCTGGGGAGATTGAAGTTTAAAACTTACTGGGAATTACCCTAAGATTATATAACTATATATGAGTTCTATTGTTATTATTCCTTCTGTTCCGTCTGGAAATAAATTGCATGAGACCGGGTTCCAACAACAAACTCTTTATTCAATTCAGTAAAGCAATGGTAACGGAACAACAGCCCAAGCCGCGGCAGCCCTTTATATAGCAGCTTGCTCGCAACTTGTGGCCAATGACACCACTTTAAGTGTTCCCGCTGTCTGATGGGCCAATCGGATTGGTTCTCTAATGGCCAATCCGAGAACAGCCTTTTCGGCCAATCAGAAAAGGGAACTTGCAAACTACCAAGTTCCATACATAACACCTCTCCCCCCTTGGTTCAGTCCAACATGTGTCATGTCGTCACGCAGGAAGGTGGGGCTTTTTTGGGTTCTGGTTGACCTGCGGAGCTCAGTCTCGGCGTGGTCTTTGAGCAGTTTGGACGGGATCGCTGTCTCTCTGTTCCTTCTCAATGAAACCACCTGGAAGCATGAGTCAGCCTTGCTGCTCCCGCCTGAGTCTCTCAGGCTGGTTGAGATGGGTCCGCCGATCCCACCTGGTTTGTCCAGGTTGGTCGAGCTGGCCTGGCTGTCTCCTTCCAGGGAGGCCTTGCTTCATTCTCCTGCTCCTGGATTTCTCATGTGTGGTTCATCTAACCATGAGTGCTCTTTTTGATTAGTTTGATAGTCTCTTTGTAGTGTTTGCCATCTTGTTATGGGAAGTTCGTCTCTCCCTTTTTTATTATTTTGTATTTCCCCCCCCTCCTCAGTTGTTTTTGATTGGTATTAATTTTTGGCGCTGGTGTGTTTTTGGGTTCGAGGGTACAAAAACGAAGCTGGTTGATGTGCCGCTTCCATTCTCTTCTGTCGTCTAGGAGTAGTCAGTAAGACCAGGGGCCTGTGATCTGGGTGATCGTGGCTGGAAGCCATAGCGGGTCCCCGGTGAGGTTTTTCACATAGACCAGGTCGCCTATTTCAAATGCACAGTATTTGCTGGAGGAGTCAGGGGGTTTATCCCAGGTGTAAGTGGGGTGCAGTCTGTCGAGGTAGGAACACAATTTCTTACCCATTAGGAGTTCTGCTGGGCTTTTGTTGATTGTGCTGCTAGGGGTAATATGCTGTAGGGTTAGTAATCGGTTTAGTTTTTCTTGCACGTCCCCTTTGTCCATTCTCTCCAGGCCCTCCTTTGTGTACCGAACCATACGTTCAGCCCTGCTGTTTGCAGCTGGATGGGCCGGCACAGTTAAAGCATGTTGGATGCCCTGGGCAGCTAAGTACTTCTCGAATGCCAACGTGGTAAACTGGGGCCCATTGTCTGACACCAATACATCAGGCAGTCCATGCGTGGTGAAAAGTTTGTCAAGCTGTTTCATCACTGCCTCGGTGGTTGTAGAAGCCATGAGTATGACTTCTAACCAGTTTGAGTAGGCATCCACAACTATTAAAAAGGTGTTGCCTTTTGTTGGCCCAGCAAAGTCAATATGTAGTCTAGACCATGGGCTTCTGGGAGTTTCCCATTCCCTAACTGGTGCCTGTGGGGGGGTAGGTCTCGATTTTTGACAGTCATGGCATGTTGCCACCCAACGTTCAGTGTCTTTGTCCAGCCCTAGCCACCAGACATAACTCCTGGCCAGGGCTTTCATTTTGACTATGCCCGGGTGCCCCTCGTGCAATATGCCCAAAACATCTTCCTGGAGTTTGTTTGGTATCACCACCCTGTCACCCCACAAAATACAGCCCTTCTCGATAGATAGTTTCAGTCTGTCGGGTGCGAAATGGCTTAAAAGTCTCAGTTTTGTTCTCTTCCAGCCAGCCCTTACCTACCCAATTTAGGATGCGAGCAGTCAAAGGGTCTTTCGCAGTGGCTTTCTCGATGTCCTCTGCGGTTAGCGGCAGGTACAGGCAGGTCTCGAGTTGAAGTGTAGAGATGGTGGGAGCTGGGTCCTCTTCTGTGATGGGCAGTGGGGAATGGCTCAGGGTGTCGACATGGGTGATGGTCTTTCCTGGGCGGTGAATCAGCGTGTAGGTGTAGGCAGTGAGGAATTCAGACCACCTCATCATTCTAGGTGACAGAATGTTTGGGGTTGGCTTGTTTCCTGCTAGGATTCCAAACAGGGGGTTGTGATCGGTGTTGATCGAAAAAGTTCTGCCATAAAGGTACTCATGGAATCTTTTGACTCCGGCGATGATTGAGAGGGCTTTTCGGTCGAGTTGGCTGTAATTGCGTTCTGACTTGGAAAGCGGTTTTGAATAGAAAGTGACCGGTGCCTCTCTGCTGTCTGGTAGCTTGTGGCTCAGGATGGCGCTGATTCCAAAAAGCGATGCATCACAGGTGACTGTCAAAGGCAGGGTATTGCTATACTGATTAAAACGGTGTTAGACGTTAATAGGTCTTTGATACCCTGAAATGCTGCTTGTTCCCGGTGGCCCCATTTCCAGGTAGTTTTTTTGTCTAACAACCGATGTAAATGTTCTGCTATGGTTGCCTTATGGGGCAGGAACACATTGTAGAAATTTATGAGACCTAGGAATGCTTGTAAGTCAGTTTTGTTCCTAGGTCTAGGTGTGTCTTTGATTGCCTTTATCTTCTTTTTGGTGGGGTGTATCCCTTGCTCATCTATGAGATAGCCTAGGAATTCAACCTGGTCGGTGGCTAGATTACATTTCTCTCGCTTTACCTTAAGGCCTGCGTCTCTAAATCTTCTTAAAAGTTCCCTTAATCTGCTCTCTAGTTGGTTGGCGCTTTTTGTTGACACTAGAACATCGTCAGAATAAGGGACAACTCCCTTGATTCTGTTTAACAGATGCTCCATGAGGCTTTGGAACATGCCTGGGGCAACGTTAATGCCGAACTGGTGACGGTTACACTTGAATGCCCTTCTATGTGTCACAATAGTCTGTGCCTCTGCGGTAGTCGGGTCAACAGGTAGCTGTTGGTATGCCTGTGTGAGATCAAGCTTCACAAAAAATTTTCCTCCCCCTAAGGAGTGCAATAAGTGTTGCACTACCGGTACTGGGTATGTGCTTTGTTGGAGTGCATGGTTTAGGTTGCCTTATAGTCTCCGCAGATGCGCACTGACCCATCTTGTTTTACAGGAGTCACGATGGGTGTTTCCCACCTGGGATGGTCGACTGGCTCTAACACCCCCGTGCTATCAATTTGTTCAACTGTTCATCAATTTTTGGCTTTAAGGCAAACGGGACGTGTCTGGCTTTTAACTGTATGAGGGCTTGTCTCTCTTCATGTCTGGGGGGTGCGGGCTGCTGCTGCTGCGTCTTTTAGGACAAAAGCTCTTTTTGTTTTGGCAGACCCTTTCGATGTGCCCCCGTTTGTTACAAGCCCTACAGATTGCATCTATGAACCTGCATTCAGCTCGTGGGTGGTTGCCCCCGCATCCCACACACTGAAACTCCTGCCTGTTTATTCTCTTTTCCTACCATTTCTTGTCTGATTGAAGTCTATGGACATTTTCATTTTCGTCATCAGTGTTGCTCTGAGATTTGAGATCTTCATAGTGGCAGTCGCTGTGGGCTGTTTCTTGCTTCCCTCTACCTTCTTCTCTCTGGCTTGGTTAGGCGGATCTGGAGTCGCGTTCATCTGGCACATGGTGGCTGCGAATTTCTTTGCTGCTTCGGCGGCAGTGGCTTCTGCAATGACCTCAGCTGTGGTTATGTTTGGTCTATTCAGCAGCTTACTCTGAAGTGTAGTGTCCTTCAACCCGAGGACCACGCGGTCTCTCATGGCCTCATCCATGTCCTGGAACTCACAGGCTCCTCCCTTGTGTCTCAGGGCAGCTACAAAATCTGCAACGGTTTCATCATCTCTTTGGTCTCTCTTGTAGAACTCGTGTCTTTTTATCAAGTTGGAGACCACAGGTGCGTAATGTTCTCAGAGCATTCTGTTCAGCTCGGGCCAAGTCATCTGTTTGATGTCTCTTGGTTTGGCTAGTGCCTTCACCATTTTAAAGACAGCCGGATTGCAGTGTGTAAGGAAGACGGCCCTCTCTCTTTGGTCAGATATCTCTTGCAGCTCGTTGCTTTCCAAAAACATAAGAAAGCGATCGATATAAGACTCCCAATCCTCCTCATCAGGATTGAACGGTGCAGGCGGCGCATTGTTACCGGCCATCTCTCTTGCTCGGTTCAGATTGCCACGTGCTTCAGTCTTGCTCTTCTACGACGATCCCACCTTCGTCGCCAGTGCTCCATCTGGAAATAAGTTGCACGAGATCGGGTTACAACAACAAACTCTTTATTCAATTCAGTAAAGCAATGGTAACGGAACAACAGCCCAAGCTGTGGCAGCCCTTTATATAGTGGCTTGCTCCCAGCTTGTGGCCAATGACACCACTTTAAGCGTTCCTGCCATCCGGCGGGCCAATCAATTTGGTTTTCTAATGGCCAATCCAAGAATAGCCTTTTCGGCCAATCAGAATAGGGAATTCTGGAGCCTATCAAGTTCCATACATAACACCTTCTTTTATATATATATGTATCCTAAAATATGTAATTGAGTGTCCATATGATTTTATCTGTGGTACCTCTTATGTAGGGCAGGACAGCTGTTCCAT
>BLBF01000011.1:41226372-41239758 GCA_015471245.1 Laticauda colubrina
GCTGGCAGGGAGGCTGGCAGGAAGGCAGGCAGCAAGGCTGGCAGGCATGCAGGGAGGCATGCTGGCCAGGCAGACAGGCTGGCAAGGCAATAGATGTATCTGGAAGCAGGTCTTTCCTCTGAATGGTGACCTGCTTCCGAGCTGCTTCCTTTTATATCCGCGGGGCTGACACAATGCATCCTCCCCACATGCGCAGTGAACGCTAGGCATCCGCTAGGCTTCCGCTAGGCATCCGCTAGGCTTCCGCTCTGCATCCGCTTCATCCGCTCAGCGTCCACTCTGCATCCTCTCTATCCATTCCACGTCCGCTTTGCTGTGGTCCCCCAGAAGCCTTGCGGATGTGCCATCCGCTCTCATCCGCTTCCATCCACTAGGCTTCCGTGGAGCATCCGCTTTCCATCCGCCCTGCGTCCCCCGTCCATTCCTTTCCGTGTTGTCCGCTCTGGTTATGCAAATTTGGGGCACTTTTGAGAGCGGATAACAATGGATGGAACATTTTTCTCATCCGCTGTGTCCTTTTTACAAACATTTTGCATCCGTCGGCCAATGTGACAGGGCCTTTAGAGAAAGTGGGCCTCTAAGAGAGGCTTTCTGAATTACTCTAATGCTATGTATTTTTCAAAAGTATACTTAATCAGTTCAATCCAGTTTGGAAATCTGTGTCAAAAACAGGCTTCTGTTTAAAGATCTTCTCATAGGATTATGGCACCTAACCTGCAGGATATTTCAGGAATTACTGAAAATACCTGAATATATCTGAAATAACTGAAACATGGTGTAATAGTGTCTGTATCTTTCAGGATATTAAAATGCTTCTTTCTTGTTATACAGGTTGTCCTCAACTTATGATCACAATTAAGCCTGAAATTTCTGTTGCTAAAGGCCTGGTCCCACTGGCCGATGGATGCGAAACGTATGTATAAAGGACACAGCGGACGAGCAAAATTTCGAGGGTGGCTGCATGCATTTTCATCCGCTCCAAAAATTGGCAAAAATTTGCATAAACAGAACTGAAAAGAACGGACGTGGGTAGTATGTAGCGGGGATATTAAACGGATGTTCATTGGAAGCCTAGCGGATGAAAGCGGATGGAAGTGGATGACACCTCTGAAGGGGTTCCGGGGGAGAATTTCAAAGCAGACGCATAGCGGATGAAGCGGATGGATCACGTACACCTACAGGAAACAAAAGGGATGCCACGCGGATGTATATCGCATGCAAAGCATTCACTGCGCATGCGGGGGGTATGAATTGCATCCGCTCCATGGATATAAAAGGATACAGCATGCATGCAGTCAGCATACAGGGGAAAGACGTGCTGCCACATACATCTTGCAGGAACACCATGGTTCATCAGTCAGGCAAGAAGACGAAGTCCGTGCCTACTCGTTCAAGCCCTGGCAAGGTGAAGAAGGGCAGAACCAGCATCCCACCCCCCTGGCACTGACTCTGAAGTTGCTGCTGCTGCTGCTGTGGTGGACCAGACCCCAGGCCCTCAAACCCCTCAAAGCTCTGCTGCTGAGGGCCCTGCTGCTCAAGCCCCTGAAGGCCTTGCTGCTCAAGCCCCTGAAGGCCCTGAACAATCTCCAGAAGGCCCTGATGCTGAAGCCCATGAAGGCCCTGCTGAAGCCCCTGGCAGAGGGAGGAAGACACAAGGGAAGGAGAAGGGAGAGAGGAAACAGTACACCGTTTCTGAGGAGCATGAGGATGAGGTGCTGGAATGGCTGAGGTAGAACAAGTACCTGTGGAGAAACGGCCATAGACTCTATCAGGACACCAAGAAGAAGCAGGCAGCTTGGAGAGACAAGGCAGAGAGCCTGGGGTACACTGCAGAAGTACTCCTTGGATGGTGGAAGCACATGCACACCTGGTATGGCAAGCTACACCTCAAAAAATCCGGACAGGCCGCTGTCAAGCTCACTGACTGGGAGAAGTATGTCATGGCTAAGTGCAGTTTCCTGGAGGGTGAGATCCGTCACCAAGGAGCAGCCCCTCTGAGACCCCTCTCCCTCAGACAGCCCACAGACAGCCAGTCCTCTTCCAGCCAGGAGCCAGCTACCCTATCCAGGCAGGTGTCTTCAGAGGGCCCCACAGCAGAGATCCCCTCGACAGCTGCACTCCCCATGCTGGCGGACTTGGAGGATCCTGTGGAGGATGACACCCTGCTGTCACAAATGGAGGAAGAAGCAGCAGCCACCAGAGGCTAACCCATCCCCACCCCCAGCTCCAGAGGACGAGGCAGAGAGGCAGACTGGAGGTCCAGCACCACAGTGTGCTGTTGAAGATCAGGGATGCAATGAAGACCAGCACAGAACTTCTCTCTCAGCTGGTCGACTTGGACAGAGCATCCTCAGCCCGGAAGCCCTTCATCACCTATGTGAGCCAGACCCTGAGGGACCTGCCTGAGGCTGAGCACCAGGTGATGGAGCAGAAGATCACAGCACTTCTGCACAACCCTCAAGGCCCAGCTGAACCTGCTCCTACCCAGTCCAGGTCTGCTCCTCCACCCCAGGTGATGACACAGCCCTTCCACGGCTTTCAACAGCCCCTCACCTACCAAGGCTACAACTACCAGGACTTCCCACAGCACAAGCAGACCTTCCCAATCCAGGCCGAGGTTCATCGGACACCACAGACGCCACTCCTCACCTAGCTGCAGACCAGACAGCCCCACGACACTCCTCCCAACCCTTCGTCCACCCCATAGCCAAGCCTGTCAACAGACAATCTGTTATCAATATTGGGCCTGACATCTCAAGTCCTTGATGAAGGGCCTCTCAACCTCACGGGACTGAGTCAGCTCTCAGATCGCTTCCTGAACACATCACCACCTGTTGTACCCTCGAGGCCAAGCACCCCAATGGCGCCTCAGACCATCACTCAAGTCACAGCCACATCCACAGTCACTGCCCGCTTCACAGCTGAGACCATGGACATGACTCAGAGTGACTCAGAATAGTGTCAGAGACTGAGTTGTTTACTTGTTTAATAAAGTTTATCTTTGCTTAAAACACTTAATAAAGTTCACTTGGTTCATTTTGTTTACTTCATAAAGTGTTGGTAAAAACTCTCCTCTCCTGTGCAAAACTTGATACAGTCTGAACAGGTTTTGGTTCTGGTGATGAATGAGCGCAGCTATTATATGGACTGTTTCATCATCCATGGTGGAGAACAATTGTTGATGTTGAAGACCAAGACCAAGGGTGATGAGATCTGTACACCACGGCTGCTGGACTCATACTGAGATCCAGATAATTTTCTCCCCCTTTGTATAGAAAATATCGGTTGTCCGCTAGGTGTCCTTCTACATACTCTAGACATACTCCAGACATCCTAAATATACAAGATACATCCCAGATACAAACATTTTGTCTGTTTTTAATACTTTATATACGAGATGCATATGCTTACATCCTTTCTATTTCCATGCTACTAACACTGTGTAGAATTTGTTTCTTCCCTCTTTCCGTTTTCAGCTGCAGCAGATGTGAGTTGAGGGGATGGCTAGAGGATGCAGAGAGGATACAGCGGACGTTTAACGGATGATAACAGACATAGAACGTTTGTTGCACGTATATGTTGCGGATGTACATTGTACGCGGTGGAAAGTTCATCCCTTCAAAAAGTTTTGTGCAGCTCAAAACTTTTTGCATGGATGAAATCGCAGTGGACGGCTGCTTGACGGATAGAGCATATGAAACACGTATGCAGTGAGTACACAATGGATGCATAGCGTTTTCCAACAGATGGGAAGCTTTTTTTAACATTTTACATCCTCTTTGCATCCGTAAGTGCAGTGGGACCGGGCCGTAAGTGAAGCATTTATTAAGTGCATTTTGCTTCATTTTATGACCTTACTTACCACAGTTGTTAAGTGAATATGCCCCCCAACTTTGCTTGTGAAAATGTTATTATATGACCCAGTGGTACTGCAACTGTCATAAATATGAGTCAGTTGCCAAGCATCTGAATTTTGATCATTACAACCGTTGTAAATGTGCAACAATCATAAATGTGAAAAATGGCCATAAGTAATTTTTCAGTGCAGTTGTAACTTTGAATGGTCACTAAATGAACTGTTGTACATCAACAGGATTACCTGAACTCAGAATGGCAGCTATATTTTTTTATTTCCCAAATTAATATTAGATGGATAATTTTATAAAAGTTAATTATTGTCTTTGTCTTTCTTTTAGAAAATTGGCACCTGTCCCCTTTTAGTTACATGATATTGATACATTGCTGCAGATATGCAGGTAGTATAAACTGCAAACTGGAAGGTACAATTTAGGTATTTTTGTGTTTTCTCTGTTTATCAGCAGACTCAGTGTCAGAATGAATGAATTAGTTGGAAAATAAGCATAACAAGGAATTTAGTGAGTTGGGAAAACAAATCAGTCGCCTGTTTCTGTTTGTGTCCTTTTTATGAATTCCCCCTTTTTTGTTGAATAGCGTTGAAAGGTTGGTTTCTCCTTTCTTTTCTTTCCAATGGAAATATTGGTGAATATTGGCTTCATGAGTACAGAAAGTATGTTCCTGTATTTGTTTTTTTTTTTCCAAAGCTTGCAAAATATTTGCAAATACTGATCAATAAAAGACTCCTATAATAAACATGGCTTAAAACTTAAGTGGCCTGATGATAAAATATAAATGTTTAATGTATATTCCAATATTTAAAAGCCTATTTTTGACTGATAGAGCATTAATAATGGATAATCACTTTTTCAACTAACTTCCTAGTGTTGTTCTATGGTACAGTACAAGATATAAATTAGGCTTGACCCTGAAAAATTTCTGCTTATGTGGACAGTCACCTTGCAATCTGCATTTTGTCTGAAAGATTTCTACAGTATTATATTACTTTAAAAGGAGAAAACACTTGAACAAAGACCTTTTCTTAATTTCAAGAAGTAAGAAAAAAATCAACAATAACAAATTACAAATAGTTCTGGAATTAAATTCTGCTGTCTAAAGGGCTGTGTGGCACAAGCCCCTGCAATAATGTGAAACAGACATTGCCACCGTATTTGCCAATGGAACAAATCAGATTTAGCAAATGGCTCTTTCCCCAGTCAAGATATTCAGCTAATGGGACAATAAAAATGAGTCAGACCTCTGGAAAATAATTTCCAAGTGACAGAGGGACTTTAATTTCAGAATAAACAATGTCTTGCCACTGGATGGGGAAAAAGAAAACAATTATTAAGCAGTTTACCTACACTGGCTAAATATTGCAAATGGTACAAATCTCAACTCACTGCCCCCACCAGTATCGCACCCTCATATAGGAAGAATCCAGCTCAAGTCATAGATCATGTGGTTGTATTGCTATTGTTATGTAGGCACACAGATAGAAGATGCAGGACATGGCAGGAACAGGTAACAGCCTTAATTTGGTTAGTTTAAGTAAAAGCCGCCCAGCCACGGCTCGCGGCAGTTTATATGGCTGGCGCTGTCCAAAATTTCAGCCACTGGCGGGACTTCATTTCTCCCACCAGTGGCCGGCCCGATGAGTGGAGTCTGACATTAGACTCCTGTGACCTTATAAGGTAATACTTAACACCGTTCCCCTCCTAGTCCATCCAATCTGCGCCTGGATACCTGATGCAGTCACGTAAGTAGGTGGGGCTTCGCGGGGTGTGACTGGACCTGCATACCTCACTCGTTCTTAGGGAGGCAGCCTTTGTGGATGGGCTCACCATTGCTCTGGGCCCTACCTGTGGAACAGTCTTGAAGTCACCTTGTGGCGCGGCAGGGCCCATTGAGCCTGAGGCTCCAGAAGTACACCGCAGGACCTCCTCTTCTAAAGCTAAGAGTCCCCATGTTCTGTTTGGGTTTGAGGCTAGGCAGTAACCTCTTTCAGTGTCTTCTGTGGGTAGGGTCTTTGCCAGGGCTGGTTCTGGTAGTGCGTGTTGGGCTTCTGGCTGGTTGTCCAGTGATAGTGACCCGGCCTCTGATCTGGTCAATGTGCCTGTCCCACGGTTGCCCTTCTTCAGTCTCTGGAGTGCTGTTATGGTGGCCTCTGTAGTGGTTGACTTCATAATGATCACTTCCAACCACTTAGAGTATGTGTCCACCAGTATCAGGAATATTTGTCCTTGGCAGGGGCCAGCAAAGTCAATATGTATCTGGGCCCAGGGGGAGGTGGGTGTTTCCCTCTTTACAGGTTTCACTGCTGGGGGTGATGGTCGGGTTTCTTGACATAGGGTGCAGGTAGCGACCCATGTCTCAACCTTCTTGTCTAGTCCCGACCACTACACATAACTTCTGGCAAGGGCCTTCATGTGGACAATCCCTGGGTGACCCTCGTGCAGCAATGTCAGTACCTTTGACCTTAGCGGTGGGGGAATGATCACCCTCTCCCCCCACAGTAGGCAGCCCTTGATCACTGACAGCTCTGCCTGTCTGTTTTTAAATCGCTTGAATTCATCCCCTTCTATGGTTTCTAGCTATCCCCTCCACACCCATGGTTTTGTCTCTAGCTGTAAGCCTCGTGATCTCCATCGACGTCATCAGTCCAGGCCATAGGCTTTCACTAGGAGAACTTCAGTGGATGGCACTGGGTCTTCAGTGAGAACTGGGAGGGGACAGTGGCTCAGGATGTCAGCATTGGAAATGTCTTTTCCTGGCCTGTGGATTAGACAGTAATTGTATGCGGCCAGGAATATGGTCCATCTTAACATCCTGGGCAAGAGGTTGTTCGGTGTGGGTTTATCCCTGGTGAGGATGCCCAGCAAAGGCTTGTGGTCAGTAATCAAATTGAACTGTTTCCTGTAGAGGTACTTGTGGAAGCACTTAATTCCTGCAACAGTGGCCAGTGCTTTCTTGTCTATCTGACTGTAGTTCCTTTGTGGCTTGGATAGGGTCTTTGACTAATATGTGATGGGGACTTCTCTTTCATTGGGTAGTTTGTGGCTGAGGACTGCACCAATTCTGTAGGGGGAAGCATCACACGTGACTGTTAATGGCAGTGTTTCGCTATATTGAATGAGAATGCTGCTGGATATTAAAATGCTTTTCATTTTTTAAAATGTGTCAGCTTTGCATTGTCCCCAGGTCCAATCAGTCATCGTATCTAACAATCTATGGAGCAGTTCTGCGATGGTTGCCTTCTGTGGTAGAAAGACATTGTAAAAGTTGAGCAACTGCAGAAATGCTTGCAGTTCCACTTTACTTTGAGGGGTGGGGGCTTCTCTGATTTCCCGTAGCTTGCCGCTTGTGGGTGAAATGCCCAATGAGTCAATCAGGAAGCCCAGAAACTCTATTTGGGGGATGGACAGATGACATTTATTCCTTTTTAATTTTAGTCTGGCTTCCTGGAACCTCCTCAGCACTGCCCTTAGTCTCTTTATTAATTGTTCCCAGCTTTTAGCCGATATTATGACATCGTCGAAGTATGGTATGACCCCCGTAATGTTGTGTAATAGTCTGTCCATAATACTTTGAAAGAGGCCAGGGACAATGCTTCCTCCAAACTGCAGCTGGTTGCATTTAAATGTGCCCCAGTGAATGACAATTGTCTGTGCTTCAGTGGTTGCCTCATTGACCAGCAGCTGCTGATAGGCCTGGACCATATCTAGTTTGGCAAAGATGTTTCCTTGCCCCAGGGAATGTAGGAGGTGCTGCACAACTGCCACAGGATAGGTGCTATGCTGCAGGGCCTTATTTAGGGTGGTCTTGTAGTCAGCACAGATTCTCACTATCCCATCTGGTTTTACTGGGGTGACTATTGGGGTCTCCCATCTGGCATAATCAACCAGCTCAAGAACCCCTTGGGCAATTAATTTATCTAACTGCTCTTTGACCTTGGGTTGGAGAGCAAACGGGACCCGCCGTGGCTTTAATCTGATGGGAGCTATGTTGGGATCTAAATTGAATGATATTGGGGGTCCCTGTGTATTTGCCCAGTTTGTCGCTGAATACATTGCTGATGTCACGCTCTAGTGCTGTGAGGTCATCTTCCTGGTTTAGGGGTGGTGGTCTCAGAAGCGTGGACACCAATGTGTGGATCTGGATGTAAGGCATCCAGAAGGTATCCATGATATCAAATACTCCGAGACATTTTCTTTCCAATTGATTTATTTAGAAACAGATCTGGTATGTCTAAAGCAATTTCCCAAAGTGAAATTATTTTTGCGAGTTACACAGAATCCACCTTCTCTCCTCCCACTTCTACATTTCATAAATCACGAGAACCAATGAACTGCAACTGGAATTTCTTAATACGACATACCTTGAACTTTTCAACTCCTCCAACCCCCTTCTAATAAAAATGAGGCAGCTGAATTTCAAAGCTGATAGGTGTACCCCCTTGAAAACTCCTCCTCCTAAAAGAAAAGGGAAAAAAAACCAGATACAGGAGTTAATACATTGTCCTTAACCCCCACCCCCTCTCCATGAGGACTCTTTGGTTTGTAGGGAAAATCCTCATGGAATTGCTTAATCAATTGATCAGCATGAACATCCCAACTCTTTACCCAACTAGCACCTGAGAGGGGGTATCCTTTCCATAAGACCAAATATTGCAATCGGCCACAGTGTAATCTAGAATCAAGAATTTTTTGAATTTCATCATGTGTTTCCTCCTGTACCATTAACAGTTTAGGGAGAGTGATTGGCAGTGGTCTTATTATTGATAATAGTTTTAGTAAACTACAATGGAACGCTGGATTAATTTTCCCCAATAGTCGAGGAAGACCTAATTGGACAGTGACCGGATTGATTATCTTTGATATTGGGAAGGGACCCAAGAATTTTAGACCCAGCTTCTTACTGGGCAGTTTCAACCTAAGATCCTTGGTTGACAAATATACTTTGTCCCCTACTTTAAAAGGCAGTTGAAGGGATCTATGTTTATCTGCCTGTTTTTTAAAATTTTTGCAGCTTCAGTCAAAGCTTTTTTTGTATCTCCCCACCCTTTCTTTGATGAGTTCATCCATTCTGTAAGGGACATGGATGGGGGAGGTTGTCTTGGTAACTCTGGCATCGGGATAATGTACATAGCATCTAATGTATTGTTCAGTCATGGCATTAGCCTTTTCCACTGCTCTGTTACAAGCAGGATGAAAACTTGACAATAACCCTTGAGAGGAACCAATCGATTTGAGAAATTCCCTCCAAAATTTGGCAGTAAATTGTACCCCTCTGTCTGATATTAGTCTATGAGGTACTTCATGTAGTCTATAGATATGTTTCATGAACAGCTTTGCAAGTTTTTTGCAGGCTATAAAATAGGCTTGTTTAGAGAATAAGTCAATTATAGTCCAAATGATTGTATTTCCTTCACTCTTAGGTAATTCAACAATAAAGTCTATTGCGATTTCTTCCCAAGTTTGGGTTGGTACAGCAACTTGTTGCAGGAGGCCAGGGGTTTTTCCAGTTCTGTGTTTCATTGTGGCACAAACTGAGCAACTTTTTACATAGTCCTCGACAACAGGTTTCATTTTTGGCCACCAGAACTGTCTTCTCAGTAAATATAGGGTTTTTAGGAATCCGAAATGGCCTCCCAGCTGGGAGTCGTGGCTATGCTTTAGTACCAGTAGTCCTAGGGTTGTGGGTACATGAAGCTTAGTCCCTTTCCAAGCTTGTCCATCATTCATTGTTAACTCAGTTTGATAGTTCAGGAACCAAGGATCGGTCAATAGGGCCATTTTCAATTCTGCAGTCAGCTTATCTTCCAGGCATTTGGGTTTGGGTTCGAGTGGTCACTTGGCCTGTTGATTGAGCTTCTGAAATTAAGGCTTGTATTATTTCCTCTCGGTGGCTGTCAAACTGAGGTTTTCTGGACAAAGTGTCCACCAGTATGTTTTTCCCTCCGGGGGTATATTTAATGTTGAAGTTGAATCGCTTGAAATATTGGGCCCAGTGGACTTGTTAGGGTGATAATCTCCTAGGGGTCTTTAGAGCCTCAAGGTTTTTGTGACCAGTCCCTACCTCAAAGGGCTCCAGCACCCCTTCTAGGAAATGCCTCCAAGTCAATAAAGCCCATCGTATGGTGAATGCTTCATTCTTCCAGACCGCCCACCTTCGCTCTGTGCCTGTCAGCTTTTTGGACACATAAGAGCAAGGCATCAGTCAGCCTTGAGAGTCTTTTTTGCAGCAAAACAGCTGCCACTGCTACATCATTTGCATCCATTTGGACAATAAAAGGCTTGGTCATGTCTGGGTGCTGGAGGATGGGCTCAGCTGCGAAGAGGCATTTTAAAGTCTCGAAAGCTTTCTGACAGTCCATAGTCCAATCCAGGGACTATATCCAGGGACCACTCAGCTATGGTTTGGTGGATAATGGGCCAGTTTTTAATAGCTCTGTCAACAGGAAGGCAACTTCAGCAAAGGACGGAATGAATTGTCTATAGAAGTTGGCAAACCCCAAGAAACTTTGAAGTTGTTTTTGGGTTCTGGGGGGTTGCCAGTCCAGCACTGCTTTCACCTTTCCAGGGTCCATTTCAATCCCTAGATTGGATATTTGGTAGTCTAAGTAGTCCAGAGACTCTGGAATTTGTATTTTGAGAGTTTCACAAATAATTTGGCGGCTAGAAGTTTTTCTATAACTTGTTGGACCAATTGAACATGTTCTTCCATGCTTTTGCTGAAGATAAGGATGTCACCAGGTACACAAGGACCCCCTGGTAAAGGTGCGGGTGTAGCACCTCATTGATGAGCTGCATAAACACTGCAGGAGCCCCTGAAGTCCGAAAGGCATGACTTTGAAGCTATCTAGAGGGCAGTTAAAAGCAGTTTTCCACTCATCTCCCTCTTTGATGCGAACCCAGTAGGAAGCTTCCCTGAGATCTAGCTTGGTGAATACCTTGCCCTTCAACAGGTGATTCAATAAGTCCTTCATAAGGGGGAGAGGATACATGTTTTTGATGCATATGGCATTCACACAATTTTAACCCGCCATGCTTCTCTTTGAACAACATGGGACAGCTAATCTTGATTTGGTAGGCTCAATAAAACCTTGTTCCAAATTGCTGTTGATGTATTTCCTTAATTCAGTTATTTCAGCAGGCGTCATGGAATACATCTTTGGTTTTGGTAATTTCGCCCCAGGCTCTAATTCTATGGTGCAATCAGTGGATCAGTGGGGAAGTAAAACATTACATTCTTCTTCACTGATTGCTTCAGCCAAGTCTTTGTATTGGTCAGGTACCTGGGGGTTTTCTGGGAGAAGGTGGGATGCCATGGATGCTGGATCAGGCTCTGGGTTCAAGCTGACTGGTGGCTTTGTAGTGGGTGGAAGAGGGGGCAATGAGTCCGGTCCAATAAGGATTTTTCTGAATCCATCCTTCCATTTGATCATCGGGGCCCATTTGTCTAACCAAGCAAGTCCTAGTATGATTGATTCTGACATCTTGGGGGCCACTATGAAATGTATGAATTTGTGATGGGGCCCTAATTCCATCTTGATCAATTCGGTCATCTGAGTGGCTGCCCCCCCAAGTTCCATCCGCTTGCTCAAATCTGATTGGGTGTTTTAGTGGGTTAGTCTTTATGCTCAATTGTTCAACGATGGGGAGTCCGATAAGACATTTAGAACACCCAGTATCAATGACAGCTTCTAACTCCCCAGCCTCCCCCATGTTTGGTGCCACTAACTTGGCCTTGACTGTAAAAGGTATAATGGGATTACTCACCATTGGGTCATCTTCACAGGTCAGGTTCTTGGGGACATGGTGTCGGTCTGGTGGTCGTTGCTCCCATCTGTGCAGAGGGGGCTTTTCCAGCTATGTTTGGTGAACCTGCCCCTGCCCAGAAGTCTTCCTTGATTCTTCTGACCTCTAACAGCTGGATTAGACTTCAATTGTGGAGCTTGTGCTACAGGAGCAGAGGCCCGACAGTCTGCTGCTCTTTGGTCAGCTTGGCCACATCAGTAACATTTCAGCACCCTAGTGGGTCGGGTACGACCAGTTTTGGCTAATCCAGTCAGCGGTCTAGCCACAATTCTCTTAGGTGGGACTTCCAGAAGGGGTTTCCTGTGTGGGTTGATGCTGCCATCTAAGCTGAGGGAGGTAGCATACCATGATTGTAAGGTCTCTGGGATTCCCCTAATTTCACAGACCTTCTTTACTTCTGGATCAATGGCGTTTTTAAAATAGTGTAAAGTCATTCTTTCAGGCCAATCCATGAGGTGGCTTGTGACCCTTCTGAAGTCCCAAATAAATTCTGACAAGGGTCTCTTGCCTTGCCTCATTTCCATTAACTTCTCTTCATTCTCTGCTACCCTGTCTGGATTTTCAAATCTGAGTCTTAATACTTGAATAAATTCATTGACATTGTCTAATTTGGGGGCTTGTTCGTTGTGTAGTTGGGCCACCCAGTCTGAAGCATCCCATTCATTCATGCCATTTGTTATGGCTGTAACCAAATCTCACTCTGTGGCATATTGATCTCCAAATTGTTCTATATGGGATCGGATTTGAGTGAGGAAATAATTGAAATGTTCATGGCAGCCACAGAATATGGCCTTAAAGGGTATTTGGTCTGGCCTGGGTTGTGGTTATAGAGATGGCATATGCCAGGCCCCTGCAGGTAGTACTGGAATGAAAGGAACTGGCCGGGTAGCGTACATAGGCTGGGTAGACCCCCTGAATCCTGGCTGGGTGGTGCCTCTCTGGAATTGGGGTCCCTGTGGCCTTGCTGCTGGTTAGGGCTGTATTTGTGGTTGCCATGAGGAAGATCGGTGTGGCCTGGTTCCCTGGTCAGGTGGAGGGGAAGTGGCTGCTGTCTGCTGTCTGGGCAACCCCCCTTCAGACCAGGGCTGTGTTGGTTCCCCCCCCCCCCCCGTTACTTATAGCAGTTGAAAAGATGCAAAGCAATAGCAGAAGATCTTGAAGACTGACATTCGGCCCTCCTAGAAAAAGAAAAATCATCTTTAAGAAAAATCCACTTTAAATGGAATAAATCCAGTACTGCTGTGTACAGAGTTGTATGCCACTTCGGCAAATGGTAGTAATTCAGACCAGTTATCTTGTTGATAATTTATGTAACATCTGAGATATTGTTCTAACACAGTGTTAGTCCTCTCACAGGCCCCATTGGTTTGGGGGTGGTGGGCGGAGCTTAGCCCCTGGGAGGAGCCTATTAACTTCAGGAACTCTTTCCAAAAATTTGAGGTAAATTGGACCCCTCTGTCAGAGATTATGCGTTCCGGGATGCCATGTAACCTATAGATATGTAATATAAATAGTTTAGCCAGCATCTTAGCAGAGGGAATCTTTGAACAAGGTATGCAATGTACTTGTTTGGAAAACAAATCAGTCACTACCCAGATGACCGTGTTTCCACCACTTTCGGGTAATTCTACTATAAAGTCCATAGAGATTTCCTTCCAGGGATCCGTTGGTCTAGCTACATTTTGTAACAATCCTACTGGCTTACCAGGAG
>BLBF01000011.1:41255171-41270135 GCA_015471245.1 Laticauda colubrina
TGCCTATCTGACTAACGCTGCACATTCTGTTTAGCTTGTCTACCTAAACCTGGTTGGGGAACCCAGGCTTAACACCACCCCCAATAGTTCAGATGAAACTTTCAATTAGAAGTTGTGAATATGATCATGTGGGCATCTTCAGGTGATGAAGAGGCCTCTGTCCGTTGACCTTGGCATACTTTGATAACGGGTTGCAGTTGCGTAGAGAAAAGAAAGCTAAGCGAGAAATAGAAACCTAACTCTATTGTATGCTCTCCCCCCCTCATTTACAGAACAGAAGAATGAAACACCTCCAGCTCACTTCCCAGACTTATCCCTACCTCCCCTCCCCCCCCATTTCTTATGACAGCCGAAAGATGCAAAGCGATAGTAGAAGTTCTTGAAGGCTGACACTCCCTATGGTGCAGCGGTAGAAGGTCACCAGCAATTTTTCATTCACTTGTTTTCTGGGACGTCTCAGGTAGTATAATCTCTGCTGGGCCTTTCTGACCAGTGCTTCTGGTCTCCAGCAAGTGTAAGATGTATGATCTGTTCCTTCTATAGTCCACTATAAGCTCCTTGGTTTTATTGGTGTTGAGGACCAAGTTATTGTTTCTCTTTTGTGCTGCAGAGGCTAAGGAGTTTGGAACCTGCTTTGTGTAAATTGCAGTGGTGGAAGCCAAGAAAATCTCTGTGTTTGTAATATATCTTCAAATATTCAAAATAATGTGAAGTATGATACAAATGTCACAAAATGAAATGCAAATGTATCCTATAAGAAGCTTCCAAAGTACAGTAAGATGTCTTTCACCAGATGCCAGAAGTTAGTATCTGTTTTCTGGCCTACACTGTCTCCTTCTTTGATTGCTCAGCCAAATAATTTAGTCTTATTTGATGGAGCTTCATCCCCTTTTTTGAGAAGGGGTAGGAGTCCTCTCTATCTGCCCAGAGATTAGTAGTGAAATCAGATGTTGATCAGGAAGGAGAAGAAAGAGGAACCAATAGTTTACACAAGTTAAGAAGCCAGTAATAATAGAAACAGAATAAGGATTTTTAGTGGGAACATTGGTGACTACATTAAGTTTTATAAATGCATTGATGCTGCTTAATGAAAATCTCAAGCCAATTTATCAAGAATCAGAATAGATAAATTGTGAAGTGCTTCCCTTTCTACCTTTTCTGCTTATAGAGGTGGCTAGGATCACCAGGGGCTGGTGGCTATAGTTTTTGGTGGTGCAATGATTAGAATGCAGCATTGCAGGTTAATTCTGCCAACTGCCAACAGTTCAATCCTGAACCTTGTCAAGGTTGACTCAGTCTTCCATCTTTCTGAGATTGGTAAAATAAGAACCCAAATTGTTGGGGGGAAATATGCTGACTCTGTAAACCACTTAGAGTGCTGTAAAACACTGTGAAGTGATGGTGTATAAGTCTAAGTGCTATTGCTACTGCTATTGTTGCCAGATTCACTGATCCTCTTTTAGCTGATATCATGCTGGAAATGTTCTGGAGATGTACAGGAGGGCTTCACCACTTCAACACTTCCCTCTGTGTTGCAGGTGGCACATGAGGAGCACTGGACAGTTTATCTACAGATATTGAAACTCCCTTTAGGAGTTTCTGAATGCTGGTGTTTTGAGTTGCAATGGTTTTTTATAATTAGATATAATTATAAAAGATATAACTATAAAAATAGTTAGATATATAATATTACTGTATATATAATATTAGATATTCAAACCAGTGACCAGACTAAATGCCAATCATTGGGCTGAATAAGTGTAGACTGCAGTGGTTTTTATAATTAGAGTTGTAGTAATTCTCTTGAAAGACAGGAAAACTAGTCTACAAGAACCCACATTGCTAAGGGAACAATGTCATTTCTGTGGGATTTCAATTTGGTGTTAGATGGAGAAAATAAGAAAATGGTGAAGAGTTCTGAACTGATAAGCCTGCTGATTGAAAAGAACACCTACCTATTTTGTTGCTTTTGGGAAATTGGTACAGAAGTGTTTTTACATCTGGCCCTCTTTATTTTTTTATTTTTTATTTTTATTATAAAATACTTCATTAAACAAATTTATACAAATATAATAAAATCAAACTTTCTGCTTATCGCAGCGTAAGCAAAACAGTGTTCACTCAATCTGACATCTCTCAGATTGTGTAAAATATTCATTCATGGTTGTTACTTTAAACATATAATACAAAGTTTCATCTAATTTTATATAACAAATCTATTGTTTAGATTTCATCTAATATCATCTAATTATATATCACAAATGTATAACAATATAACAAATATAGTGTTTCTAGTTTTTGTCATATTTTTATTTGACTTTATTTTATTAATTTCATGTCTATCTTCTAGCGAATTGTACCAACAATTCCAAATGTTGTAATATTCTGATTCCTCTTTGTTCTTAAGTTCCAATGATAACCTGTCCATTTCCGTGCATTCCAAAACTTTTTAAATGATCATTAAAAGAGATCTGGCTCTCTTTAAATGGGTCTTCCACCTATTCAGTATTTGTTCAGCTTTGCATACCTAGGTACTTTCAACACTATCTTTTCAACAGCAAGTGACATAAAAGCTGCCCCTGAATTCTCCTTCTGCTTGGATATTTGGAGCATGAAACAATATAAAAATTTCTATAGTATTCTGCTTCTTCTCCCTCCAGCTCCAATTATTTAGTCTTGTCATTCCCTTGAGAATAAAAGACCATTACAGTCTCCTGGTCAAAACAAACAATTGAATTTCAAGCCCAAGCCCCCAATCTGGGGCTCCATTACTGCATGTTCTAATAAGAGCCCCAGATGGAGTTGCTGCAGTCAGTTGCTGGAAAAGGATGAGCCAGACAAGGAAAACTATTCCACGGGTAGAATCACAATGGGTTCTCTTAACACCAAAAACCAAAAGTCTGTTTCTGTCTTATTTAGTGTTTCTAGCCATTCAAATGAGCTGAAGGGGGTCAATGATGGTGTTAGTATGAAACTAAGCAATTTTTTTTTCAGGAAAGGGCTGTATGAAATTCCCAAATGTCCTCTACCTTAGCAACCAGAAAACTTGAAATCTAGAGATAAGGACCTAAATCCTTGTTCTAATAGAGAAACATTCCATGTACAAAATCCATATACAAATCTGAAGTAGATCTTGAAATCTAGAGATAAGGACCTAAATCCTTGTTCTAATAGAGAAACATTCCATGTACAAAATCCATATACAAATCTGAAGTAGATCTTTAACTTGTCTTGAAAAATTATTCTGTTTTTAAACAAGTTTGTGGTTGAACCAGTGGTGGTATTCAGCCTGTTCACACTCGTTCAGGAGAACCATTAGCAACGATTTGGCCTGCGTTGCTGAAACGTAGCAATTTCTGGATGGCTACGCTCTTAACCCAGTTGCCTGGTCACCTTGCTTGTCCATACTAGCTGCTCGATGCTCACTCACCTTTTCCGGCTGCTCGATGCTCACCTCGCCCACTCCCCCCCTATATATGTTCTCTTTACCACGTCACCCAGTTAAACGCCGATTGCCTTGCTGAAGCCTGGTCAGCTCAGCTCACCAAAGGTAAGCAATGCATGCTGCCCACTCACCCTTTACCCGAGGCCCTGGAGCTGCCACCCACTCTCCACCTGCTCTCCCTTAAGTATGACTCATCACCCAGTTTCCCCTCCTTCAGAGGCCCTGGCCCTTAATCTCCTTGCTTCCTCCCCTATGACCACATCTTTCATCATCTGTAGCTGTGACTTTACCTTCCTCCCATGGCTGGCTGCCAGGGAAGGCAAGTCAGGGCTGAGAGCCACTGGGCTCACTGCTAGCCCACACATCTTGCTCCCCTTGTTGTGAGATGCCTGCAACCGCTGCCTCTTTTTTTCAGTGTAAGAAGCTTTCCAGCTGATGCCTCTTTGCCAGCTGGAACCAAGCCGGCTGGCTGGAGGCTTCTTGTGTTGAAAAAAAGAGGCAGTGGCTGCAGGCTTCTTGTGCTGAAAACTACCAGCCTCCGCTTTTTGAACACACCCAAAAAGTGGCAGTCCTGCTGTCATTGCCACTCTATTCTTCATACTGGCCATGCACCCCATTGCCTGATGTGCCGGAGGGACTTGCTTGGGCAAGTTCCTCCACTCCAGTGCAACAGGCAATGTGGTACACCCCACCAAGAAAAACAGGGCAGTGATGGTGGCAGGACTGCCACTTTTTTGGTGAGTTCGAAAAGCAGGGGGTGGTAGTTTTCAGTGCAAGAAGCCTGCAGCTACTGCCTCTTTTTTTTAGACAGCTGGAATTGAGCCGGTAAAGAGCTTTTGCCACCTGGAATTGAGCCAATAGCCTGTATAAGCTTTCTCCTAGCAGAAGGTTCTGGGACCTCACATGTGCACACAGTGTGTGGGTGAGTCCCTCTGGCACTGTGATATGCATATGCTCTGTATATGCCCAAGAAGGAGGAGAAGACTTGGGTGAACATTTCTGCCTCCCTTCTCTTTATTCCACTGCTGCTTGGAAGGCAGCACCCCAGCCTGTCCCTTTAAGGTACTTCAATGTGGTGGGGGGACCAAAAAGGGACAGGCTGGGTGCAGGAGCTGCCTTCTGACTCCTGGCTGAGTTTGCTGTGTCCCTCCCACCAAGAAGCCTCTAGCCGCCACCTCTTTGCTGGCAGGAGAATCCTCCAACTGCTGCTCCTGGCTCAGTTCTGGCTGGCAAAGAAGAGACTGATGCAGGCCCTTCACACTGGCAAAAAGCAGCACAAGAAGCTTCCAGCTACCACCTCTTTGCTGGCAGGAGAATCCTCCAGCCGCCACTCCCAGCTCGGTTCCGGCTGGCAAAGAAGCAGCAAAAACCATGCAGGTCCACCCAATAGAGCCCATTGCATTGGAGGGACTTACCCAAGAAAGTCCAAGTACAGTGGTGCAGAAGGCAATGGGTGAGCCTGTGTGGCCAGTGCCTATAACACGGCAGTGGTGCATTGGAGAAGCTGAGCAAGGAGGTCAGTAATTTTCGCTGCAAGAAGCCTATAGCCTATAGTGTCTTTTTTTGGTTTGTCTGGAGTCCACTGCAAGAATCTTGTGACAAGGATGAGATGTGAGCTGACAGGAAACCTAGCTACAACAATGGCACAGCCCTGGCTTGCCTTCCCTGACAGCCAGATGTGGGAGGAATGTAAGGTCATGGCTATGGGGCAACGAAAGAGGTGGTTGTGAGGAAGGAAATGGGGAGATTAAAGGCCGAGGCCTCTGAAAGAGGGGAAATGGGGTGATACATGTGACTGGTGAAGGGAGAGTGGTCGGCATGCAGGATTAGGCCAGCCTTTGATAGATTGGACCAGGCCTGCCTGGGCAGAAAATAGGTAGATAGATAGAAATTCAATTTTTTTTCCTACCGGGTTCTTTGGATGTGGCTTGGTGGCAGTCATGTGAGTGAGTTTGGCATGAGTGATGTCATGTTGGACACACCCACTCAGTCACATGACCCTCCCCCACCAAGCCACAGCCACTGAATCGGTAGGGAGAAAAATTGAATACCACCACTGGGATAAACATGTATCAAATTAAACTAGAAGTGGGATGGATGTTCCCATGGTGAACAAGGTTATATATAAGATTATGAATAGGGTCACAAGAGAACTGAATCAATGGACAAAATGAAATTAAAAGCTCAGTCACATAAATAGATGAAGGATTTGGCATATCATATTCACAAAGAAAATCACACAGACCTCAAATACGATGATGATGACGACAATGATGATATAATGATCAATGTGTCCGTTCTACATCTGCTACACATATGGGGAACATCCGTTCTACATCCGTCATCATCCGTTACGCATCTGCTTTATCTACTAGGCATCCGCGGCACATCCGCGCAACTCGCATCCACTCCAGTGGAAAACGGACACAGGGAGGAAGCGAAACGGACGTGGAACGGACATGTAGCGTTAGTAGCACGGACGTAGAAAAGATGAAAGTGGATGCAGCTCGCATACAAAGCATTAAAACGGAAAAAACATTCGTATAGGGGACGTATTTCGGATATTTAGGATATCTGCAGGATGTCTAGAGGATGCAAAATGACATCTAGCGGAAAACCTATATTTCCTATAAAAAGGGGGAGAAATCACCTGGATCTCACTTTCAGTCCAGCAGCCCTGCGGTGCAGACCTCTTCATCCTTCATCTTGCTCTTGCTCTTCCACAGCATCCAGGCCTCGGATGAGCTCCCGCCTCACCGGTCAACAAATTATGTTATTGAAATTTTACCTGGGGTGAAGCTCCCGAAACCGAAGTTATACTCAATGACCCCACAAGAATTAGAGGAGCTAAGATTGTTTATAGATAAAAATTTGGAATGTGGTTTTATCCAACCTGCTAGGCCCCGGGTAGCGGCCCCAGTGTTGTTCCGTGAAAAGAAAGATGGCTCCAAACGCTTGGTGTTGGACTCCAGAAATTTGAACGCTATTTCCGTGGAAAACGTGTACCCCCTCCCTTTGATGAAGGACATGCTGGCCCACCTAGCCAAGGGAAAGATTTTCACGAAGTTGGATTTGAGAGAAGCATTCTACCAAATTCGAATTAAGGAAGGGGATGAGTGGAAGACCGCTTTTAACTGCCCGATGGGTTACTTCCAACTCAACGTTCTTCCTTTTGGCCTACAAGGGGCCCCAGCTGTATTCATGCAGATGATCAATCAAGTGTTACATGAACATTTATACCGGGGGTTCTGGTTTACCTTGATGACATCCTTATCTACACGGAAAGTCTGGATGAACATGTGAAACTGGTGCGGTCGGTTCAACAGAAACTGTGTGCTGCTAAGTTGTATGCTAAACTATCCAAGTGTGAATTCCATCAAGAGAAAATTGACTATTTGGGATATCGCATTTCATCTGAGGGCATAGAAATGGATCCAGAGGAGGTGCATGCCATATTGGAATGGGCTCCCCCACAGACCAGAAAACAACTTCAGAGCTTCTTGGGATTTGCAAATTTTTCCCGGCAATTTATCCTGACATTTGCTAAGATAGCAATGCCCATAACAAATCTCTTAAAACTAAAGGAGAGGTGAAGCCAAGGCCTAGCAAGCCGTTGGAGTAGTCCATGGAGTGCCAAGCAGCTTTTGAAAAGCTAAAACGACTGTTTGCTGCAGAACCAGTGCTAAAGCACCCGGACCCGGAGGCTCCTTTCGTGATCCAAGCTGATGCGAGTTATGTGGAGATTGGAGCGGTGTTACTTCAAATCAACGGGAAAGGGACCTTACAGCCTTGTGCGTATACCTCCTGTAAACTATCTGAAACCGAGAGAAGGTGGGCTGTCTGGGAAAAAGAAGCTTTTGCAATCCGCTGGACCTTACTGACCTGGAGACATTTCCTGGAAGGAGCAAAACTGTGAGAGGACTAATGCAATGTTAGAACAGTATCTTAGATGTTATATAAATTATCAACAAGATAATTGGTCTGACCTACTGCCATTTGCTGAAGTGGCATATAACAACTCCGTACATAGTAGTACTGGATTTACTCCATTTAAAGTAGCTTCGGGACAAGATTTTGTACCCATACCTGAACTTCCTCATGAAAGGCCTAACATCCATTCGTTGGATGAATGGATAACTCAACTCCAATTTAACTGGCCAGTAAGATGTAAAGCATTAGATGAGGCCCATCAAGCTCATAAGAAGTTTGCAGACAAGAAAAGATCCCCACAGAAAGAATATAAAGTGGGCGACAAAGTTTTCCTGTCCACCAGATACCTGCAAACCACTCAAAAGTCAAAGAAGCTTGGTCCTAAATATGTTGGTCCTTTCACAATTGAACGGATTATAAACTATGTAACAGTCCAACTGAAATTACCGAAAACTCTTTGACGAATTCACCCGGTTTTCCATGTTAGTTTGTTAAAATCTGAACATACTTCTGATTTAAGACCCATCCAGGCTGACCCTCCCATACCAATACTGATTGAGGGTGAATAACATTTTGAAGTTAAAGAAATTCTGGACTCTCGCAAATGGAGGGGTCGGCTCCAGTGTCTTGTAGCCTGGAAACATTTCCCTTCTTCACAAGCTGAATGAGTTAACAAAAAAGATGTTAAAGCCCCTCACTTGATCAGACCATTTCGTTCCAAGTATCCTGATAAGCCCTAGGAGTGTATTCATTTGTAATTATTGTCTTTATATTTTTCTCCTCTCTCTTTTCTAGGAATGATGGTTTTCTTTTTCTAGGAGGGCCAAATGTCAGCCTTCAAGATCTTCTACTATCGCTTTGCATCTTTCGGCTGTCATAAGAAATGGGAGGGGGAGGAGGGGATGAGTCTGGGAACTGTGCTGGAGGTGTTACATTTTTTCTGTTGTGTAAATGGGGGGGGGAAGCATACATCAGAGTTAGGTTTCTATTTCTCACTTAGCTTTCTTTTTTCTGCGCAACTGCAACCCGTTATCAAAATATGCCAAGGTCAATGGACAGAGGCCTCATCATCACCTGAAAATGCCCACATGATCATATTCACAATTTCTAATTGGAAGTTTCATCTGAACTATTGGGGGTGGGAACACTTCCATCACTTTGTATATGTGATTTGCGCGCCTAATTTCTCAGATTCAGAATTCTCTGGTTGCTACCACTTCATTTTCAGTAAAAGATAACTTTTCTCTAACCTGAAGAGTCTCAGTCTTTCTTTCTTGGATTTTGAATAGAGCACCTCACAACAGCAAGTGCAATTTCATGTTACATGTTATGTGTCAACTCATAAAACATTTCTATTATCTTTTAGAGTTGCCAAAAGAAAGGGAGGGGGGAGAAGCTTGCAAACCAAAACTGCATTCCATAAATGTTTTTAAAGATAGTAACAAGGTGACCGAAGTTTCTGTCGCACAAAATTCTAACTGGAGAGCATGATTGATGACTCTTGGCTATGGATGTGTCCCATAAGGGAATATGAATTATGATACACCCAGGGGTTGGGGGAAAACCAGTGTCAAGGGTGACAATGAATGATGTGTTTCAGAGTCAGCTACACTCAGGCAGTGCCAGACCTTTTAATTCCCAATAAATTCTTTTGAAGTTTTGGAAGTTTGGCTTGAAACTCATGATTTAAATGGGGTTAAGTGCCGGAATCCTGACATTATGTTAGTTATGTTTTCAAATAGGAAAGAGCAGCAAACGAGTCAATAAAGGTGGAAAGAAATATGTCCTGAAAAGGCTCTCACTGAATTTTATTGAATGGGTAGCTCCATCTCTCCAAACAAGTGGCAAAACAGGAATAATGAACAAAACGTAGCATCCCTAACAGGCAAACTTAAATAAGAAATAATGCATTTCACATTTACTATTTGGAGTTAGCTTCTTGGAGATACACTGATAAATTGCACAACTGCTTTAGAGGAAGAAGAGATGTACAGTGTATGAAAGATGTATTATATCTGGCATGGGAGACAAGGAGAGGCAATGGGAACCATCTCACTTTTATATGAGCAGCTATTTAAATAGCAGATGAATATCTGAAAGAAATTCAATCATTCATTCATTTCTTAGGTTTATGTTTCACTCTTATGGTTCACAGATTTGCTAGTGTATCTCTGCTGTCAAACATTCACAGATTTGTTAATACATAAAAAGTCTGAGACCATCAAATTTAGGGATATTCATTAAGCCCATGTCACACTGCACCAACAGATGCAAAGAGTATGTAAAACGTAAAAAAATCTGTTGGAAAACGCGATGCATCCATTGTGTACTCACTGCATATGTTTTTCATACTCTCTATCCGTCCAGCATCAGTCTACTGTGATTTCATCTGCTCAAAAGGTTTTGAGCTGCAAAAAACTTTTTGAGTGGATGAAGTATCCAACACGTCCGTTCTACAGCTGCTACACATACGGGGAACATCCATTATACATCCGTTGTCCTCCATTACGTGTCCACTATATCCTCTAGGCATCCGCTGCGCATCTGCGTAACTCAAATCTGCTCCAGTGGAAAACGGACACAGGGAGAAAGCGAAACGGACGTGGAATGGACACACAGCATGAGTAGCACGGACGTAGAAAGGATGAAAGCGGATGCAGCTTGGATATAAAGCATTAAAACGGAAAAAACGTTCTTAAAGGGGATGTATCTCGGATATTTAGGATGTCTGGAGGATGTCTGGAGTATGTGGAAGGACACCTAGTGGAAAACCTATATTTCCTATAAAAAGGGGGAGAAAATCACCTGGATCTCACTTTCAGTCCAGCAGCCCTGGTGTGCAGACCTCTTCACCCTTGCTCTTGCTCTGCAACAACATCCATTCTTCTCCACCATGGATCATCACACATTCCTTTTGGTAGCCGCCATCATTCAACACCAGAACCAAGCCCTCTTCAGGCTCTTTCACCTTTTCTATGGGAAGAAAAGGAGGAATCCAAGAAGTGTGTGGGTCTGACGATGGATCGGGAGAAGAGCGGAGTTTGGACTGTATGACAAGCTGATGGTGGAGCTGAGGTATAAAGACACTCGTGCATTCCAGAACTTCATGAGGATGCCGCCAGGCATGTTTGATGAAGTTGTGGAGCATCTGAGACCCAGGTTGACCAAGCAGAGCACCCACTTCCATCCCAGCCTGGACCCTGGGCTGAAGGTGGCACTGACTCTGTGCCACCTGGCCTCCGGAACCACATACAGAAACATGCAGTATGCCTGGAGGGCGCCACACAACAGCATCAGCAAAGTGGTCAGAGAAGTGGTGCAGGCCATCATCGAAGAATACATGGAGGAGCTCCTCCAGTGCCCCACCACTGAAGAAGGCTGGAGGAAAGTTGCAGAACAGTGGTATCAGAGGTGGAACTTTCCCCACACAATTGGAGCCATAGATGGGAAGCACGTGGCCTGCAAAGCTCCATTCAAGTCAGGGTCTACTTATTTCAACTAAAAGGGCTTCTTCAGTATCATCCTCTTTGCCATGGTTGATGCTGACTACAAGTTCATGTACATTGATGCTTCAGGCAACGGGTCAGCTTCAGATGCCCAGGTATACAATGCCAGTGACCTCAAGGAGGAGCTGGAACGCAACCTCATCATGGGCTTCCCAGATCCAGACCCCCAGCCCAACGACACACAAGATGTGCCCTACTTCATTGTGGGGGATGACGCCTTCTCCCTCACAACCTACCTCATGAAGCCCTACAGTTCCAGATACCTCACCCGTGAAGAGAGGATCTTCAACTACAGGCTGTCCAGGGCAAGGCGGGTGGTGGAGAACGCCTTTGGCATCCTGGCCAACAGGTTCCAGGTACTTCTCACCACCATGCAGCATCACCCACAGACCATGAGGAGGATCATGGAAGCTTGCTGCATCCTGCACAATCTCATGCGCACCTGCTACCCAGTCTTGCAGAACAGGCTTGTGGACTGTTAACAAGGGAATGGGGACATGGAGTCTGGTGAATGGTGAATGGAGAAAAGGGCGAAACCTGATCGACACTGTGGATGTACCAGGCCCCAACAGAGCTTCGCGTGAAGGGAAGAAGCAGCGCAACCTCCTGAAACACTGGTGCAACTCCCCAGCTGGAGCAGTGGAGTGGCAAGACAGGATGGTAGATGCTTCATGGATGCTTCCTTCAGCCTGTCTCAACACACTGATGAGATTCTGCCATGTATGTTGAGTGGCCCTACAATGCCTGGCCCCGAGAGGACAACAAGAGATGGTGTGTTCAGGAAGCTCTCAGAAAGCTGGCTCAGCTCAGTGAAGTTGAGGGCCCCTTCATCTAGGACCTGGGATGTCAGGCGCAGCACCGATGACAGATGTCCTGAGGCCGGGCTTGGCTGTGGGGTGGAGGAAGGAGGAGTGTAGTGGGGATGTCTGGTGTGCAGCTGGGCGAGGTGAGGCATCTGTGGCATGCGAGGAAACATCTTTGGTGTCGGTGGCATCTGTGGCGTCTGTGGCACCAGTGGTATCAGTGCCACCTGTGGCATCAGTGGCATCTGTGGCGTCTGTGGCATCTGTGGCATCGGTGGTATCGGTGGCATCGGTGGCACCTGTGGCATGCGATGTACCTGTGCCTGGACTGGGAAGGACTGCCTCTGTTGAGAGAAGTCCTGGTAGCCGTAGCCTTGGTAGGAGAGGGGCTGTTGAAAGCCTTGGAAGGGCTGTGACATCGCCTGGGGTGGAGAAGCAGACCTGGAGTGGGTGGGAGCAGGTTCAGCTGGGCCTGGAGGGTGGTGCAGCAGTGACATGATCCTCTCCTTCATCACCTGGTACTGGGGCTCGGACATGTCCATGAGGGTCTGGGTCACATAGGTGAGGAAGGGCTTGCGGTTTGAGGATGGAATCTCGAAGTGTACCAGCTGAGAGAGGAGATCTGCCCTGTTCTTGATGGTGTCCCTGATCTCCAGCAAGACAGTGTGGTTCTGTCCCTCCAGTCTGCCTCTCTGCCTGCTTTCTGTGGAGGTGGAGCTGGGGGTGGGTGTGGGTTGGTCCCTGGTGGTCGCTGCTTCTTCTTGCTCCATGTGTGTGAGAGAATCCTCCACATCCTCCAGCATAGGGTGTGCAGCTGTCGGGGGGGTCTCTGTCGCAGGGTGCTCTGTGGACACCTGCCCGGACACAGTCGATGTCTCCTGGCCAGAAGAGAACTGGCTGTCTTTGGGCTGCCTGAGAGTGAGGGTAGAAAGAGGGGCTGCTCCTCAGTGGTGGACCTCACCCTCCAGGAAGCTGCACTTTGCCATGACGTAGCTCTCCCGGTCAGTGAGTTTGACTGCGGCCTGGCCAGACTTCTTCAGGTTCAGCTTCCCATACCAGGTGTGCATGTGCTTCCACTACCCTAGGAGGACATCAGCAGTGTAGCCCAGGCTCTGTGCATTCTGTCTCCAAGCTGCCTGCTTCCGCTTGGTGTCTCTATACAGCCTGTGGCCCTTCCTCCATATATACTCGTTCTCCCTCAGCCACTCCAGCACCTCCTCCTCATGCTCCTCTGTGATGGAGTACTGCTTCCTCTCTCCCTTCTCCTTGCCTTGCCTCTTCCTCCTTCTGGCAGGGCCTTCATCATCAGAGCTTTCAGGGCTTGGGGGCTGGTCCACCACAGCAGCAGCAGGAGAAGCAGCAGGAGAAGCACCACCACCAGCAGCAGCAGGAGCAGCACGAGCAGCAGAAGCAGCAGCAGCAGCAGCAGAGTCAGTGCCAGGGGGTGGGATGGTGGATCTATCCCTCTTGCCAGGGCTGGCAGAAGATGGCACAGGCTTCCTCTTCTTCCCCATGGTCTCTGATGAAGATGTGTCTGGTAGCAGGTCTTTCCTCTGAATGCTGGCCTCGTGCGAGCTGCCTCCTTTTATATCCGTGGGGCTGACGCAATGCATGCTCCCTGCATGCGCAGTTAATGCTCTGCATCCGTTCTGCATCCGCTACACATCTGCTATGCATCCGCGTCATCCGCTATGCATCCTCTCTGCATCCACTACACATCCGCTCTGCATCCACTACACATCCGCTCTGCATCCACTTCATCCGCTACGCATCCGTTCTGTCCGCTACGCGTCTGCTTTGCTATGCTCCCCGGGAAGCCCTGCAGACGTGCCATCTGCTTCCATCCACTTTCATCCGCTAGGCTTCCGTTGAGCATCCGTTTTACATCCACGATACATCCTCCCTCTGTCCGTTCTTTTCCATTCTGTTTATGCAAATTTTTGCCCCTTTTGAGAGCGGATAAGAATGGATGGAGCCACCCTTGGATTTTTGGCCATCCGCTGTGTCCTTTTACATACGTTTTGCATCCGTCGGATGATGTGACCTAGCCTTTACATTGATTTTATATCTATTTATGAATTGGAAATGATTTCAAAATTAGATCTATGCAGCTAAGCCATGAAAGATGTGGCCTGATATGTGTGCAGCCTAACCAGTTACTACTTATAGTGCCTGTGAATTCTGGAATTTGTAATCCTAATTTAGTTGGGAAACACTAGTTATTATGGTTGGCATTCAGCATCAGACTACAACCAAAGCTGTATGCAGTAGAAGAGTCTTTTTCACTCTTTTTCATTCTAATATGGCCTTAACAGTTCCCTGATGATGCTAAGTCTGTATATGTATCCAGCGCCAGTGTTTTCTGAAGGTATGAGAAAGCAGAAAAGGGTTGTCATAGCAACTGAACAAATTATAGAACAATACTGTGTGATAGCTAAAACATCTAATCAATACCAAGAAGAAAAAAAATATTCACTTGTATATTTGTCATGGGAACTTATAATTTCTTATGTCAGAGTTTGAAAAAAGGAAACAGAACTGAACAAATTATTGGTTTTTTAAAAAGAAATGTTGAATTCGAAAGCAATATTTAAATCCAATGTTGAAACACATTAGGTATGTGAGGAAATGAATGTGGTAACATCTGTGAATTCCACTGGCTTTCTCACAAGAATAAAGCCACATGTCCTTTCACAACAGAGAGGACATGTTTCTTTGCACAAAAGCTATAACGTGAACCTGCTTTTCCTTTCTGCCCTGTGACTCCTTGTGGAACTCCAAATCTAGAGAATATTTGTCATGTGCAATATGTATCATTTTAATTTCCATGACAACTTGCTGGGAAAAGTTGGTGGGCTGCAAGATTATGAATGGCGAGGGAGAATGATGACATCACTATTTTAAGAAACCCCTCCCCACTTCTTTTTACAGAAGAAAAGGGATATGTGGCCAGAGAGAAAGAGAGATTCAGATGTAATAGGGAATATTGATTATATGAAAGGTAAGCAGCACATTCTTTTAAATAATGATGAGAATTGTTTCTATGAAGCTTAGAGAAGGACCACAAATGATGTGTATTCATTCTTATCCACTGCCCTGTAGGAACATTCCTCCTGACTCTGCCTGTTATATCATGGATCATATTGTTAGAGAAGGTGGATAAAAAAGAGATTCTTAAATGAATAATAAATCACTCTGACTGACCTGGCTGCCTAAAATCTCAAGCTGAAATCCTTCTTCTTCTTCTTCTTCTTCTTCTTCTTCTTCTTCTTCTTCTTCT
>BLBF01000011.1:41270145-41310243 GCA_015471245.1 Laticauda colubrina
TCTTCTTCTTCTTCTTCTTCTTCTTCTTCTTCTTCTTCTTCTTCTTCCTCTTCCTCTTCCTCTTCCTCCTCTTCCTCTTCCTCTTCTTCTTCCTCTTCTTCCTCTTCCTCTTCCTCTTCCTCTTCCTCCTTTTCCTCCCCGTCCTCCTCTTCTTCCTCTTCTTCCTCCTCCTCCTCCTCCTCCTCCTCCTCCTCCTCTTCCTCTTCCTCTTCCTCCTCCTCCTCTTCCCCCTCTGTGTCAATCTTAGAGCTATTCTTGATTCCTGGGGACTGCCTGTATAAGTCTCTGCTGTTTTCTTGGCAACAGTTTGACTTGCCCTGTTCTTCCTAGGATTGAGAGAAAGTAACTAGCCCAAAATCACCCATCTGGTTTTTATTGTTAAGGTGAGACTAGAACTCACTGTTTCACAGTTTTGAACCTGAAGCTTTAACCAATGCACCAAACTGGTGCTTTTAATTGGAGATGTCAGGTTAGCGCTGTAAGATAAAAGCTGAGTGCTAAAGATTACTCAAATACTGCAATTTCTCATGTGGCAAAAAGAAAAAATCATTAGATACATTGTATTTAATTTTAATCATTTTTAGAAATAAATAAATGAAAACACCCTCACTTTTTTCTTGGCTCCCTACATGATTTTCTGAAGGCTAACTGTGGTCTTTGTTTGCCCCCTTCCCCCCCAAAGTTGCAAACCTCTGGTTTAAATTGTATAGTAAGGGATGGGACCACCTGGTTTTAATTATTCTACAGTTCTGAAGTCTTAAGTGTATTGAAGGAGAAGCCAGCAAATTTTGAATGAGTATGGTATGTAAAGCAATTCTGAGGAAAGCTGTTCCAAAGGGCATCAGGAATTTTGGGAGCTATTGTGAATTCCACTTGTCTTAAGTGGAAGATTCACAAGTATATTATTTTGTTACATCCTGTTTGCTTAGTTTAAGCCCATGTCACGCTGAACCAACAGATGCAAAGAGGATGTAAAACGGACAAAAAAGCTTGCCATCCGTTGGAAAATGCGATGTACTCACTGCCTCCATTTTGCTTCCTCTCTATCTGTCCAGCATCAGTTTATTGATGTTTCATCCGCTCCAAAAGTTTTGGGTTGCCTAAAACTTTTGCGTGGAAAATGTATCCAGTTCGTCCATTCTGCATCTGCTACGCATCCGCTAGGCATCTGCTACGCATCCGTTACGCATCCACTATATCTGCTAGTCATCTGCTACACATCCGTGCAACTCCATCCACCCGGACGTGGGGAGGAAGCGGAACGGACGCAGAACGGATGCAGAACGGATGCCTAGTGGATGCAGCATGGAAACAAAGCATTTAAAATGGAAAAAACATTCGCAGAGGGGACCTATCTCGGATATTAAGGATGTCTACAGGATGCCTAGAGGATGCCTAGCGGAAAACCTATATTTCCTACAAAAAGGGGGAGCAACTCATCTGCATCTCACTTTCAGAACAGCAGCCCAGCGGTGCAGACCTCTGCAGCCTTCATCTGACTCTTCCTCTTCCACAGCATCCAGTCATCTCCACTGTGGATTGCAACAAAGTCCTTTCGGCAGCCACCATCGTTCTGCAACAGTGCGAAGCCATCTGCAGGCTCTGTGAACTCTACTGCGAGAAGAAAAAGAGGCAGCCAAAAAGAGTCTGGGTCCGAAGATGGTTCGCCAGAAGAGCAGAGGACGGACTGTACAACAAGCTGATGGTGGAGCTCAGGAACGAAGACACTCGGGCGTTCGAGAACTTCATGAGGATGCCTCCAGCCATGTTTGACAAAGTTGTGCAGCGGCTGATACCCAGGTTGACCAAGGTAAACACCAGCTTCCGGCCCAGCCCGGAACCTGGGCTCAAGGTGGCACTCACTCTGCGCCACCTGGCCTCAGGGACCACCCACAGGAGCATGCAGTACGGCTGGAGGGTGCCATCCAACACCATCAGCATTGTGGTCAGAGAAGTGGTGCAGGCCATCATCGAAGAATACAAGGAGGAGCTCCTCCAGTACCCCTCCACTGAAGAAGGATGGAAGAAAGTTCCAGAGCAGTGGTATCAGAAGTGGAACTTCCCACTCACCATTGGAGCCATAGATGGCAAGCACGTGGCCTGCAAAGCACCACCCAAGTCGGGGTCCACTTATTTCAACTCCAAGGGCTTCTTCAGCATCATCCTCTTCGCCATGGTCGATGCTGACTACAAGTTCATGTACATTGATGCTTCAGGCAACGGCTCATCTTCAGATGCCCAGGTATACAATGCCAGTCACCTCAAGGAGGAGCTGGAACGCAACCTCATCGTGGGCTTCCCAGATCCAGACCCCCTGCCCAATGACACACAAGATGTGCCCTACTTCATCGTGGGGGATGACACCCTCTCCCTCACAACCTACCTCATGAAGCCCTTCCAGACTCCTCACCCGTGAAGAGAGGATCTTCAACTACAGGCTGTCCAGGGCAAGGCAGGTGGTGGAGAACGCCTTTGGCATCCTGGCCAACAGGTTCCAGGTACTTCTCACCACCATGCAGCATCACCCACAGACCGTGAGGAGGATCATGGAAGCTTGCTGCATCCTGCACAATCTCATGCGCATCCGCTACCCAGTCTTGCAGAACAGGCTTGTGGACCTCCAACAAGGGAATGGGGACATGGAGTCTGGGGAATGGAGGCAAAGGCAAAACCTGATTGACACTGAGGATGTGCAAGGCCCCAACAGAGCCTCACATGAAGTGAAGAAGCAGGACAACCTCCTGAGACACTGGTGCAACTCCCCAGCTGGAGCAGTGGAATGGCAAGACAGGATGGTAGATGCTTAATGGATGCTTCCTTCAGCCTGTCTCATCACATGGATGAGATTGGGCCATGTATGTTTGGTTGGCCTACAATGAACAGGGTGTTTAATAAAGAGTTGTGTTTATGTTGACATGTGTGGATAATTATTACATTATTATTGATAATAAAGGGCCATATGTGTGGCACCTGGGAGGGTGGACCAAACAGTCCCACTATGCTTGCACTGGAGGTTTATCTATCCCACTGCTATCCTAACCCATCCCAAAGCTATTACCCACCCCACAGGTATCCTTACCCATCCCAAAGCTATCCTTATCCATCCCACAAGCATGCAAAGGCTTAAACCATTTCTAAAAGTTTCCACCAAGACTTTATTAAAAAAAAGACATGAAGCAAGTGTGTGAATCATAAATATACTTTATTAACAACAAGCTATAAAACAAAAATGAGTCTCTGGCACTCCTCTTGGTCGCTCAGTCTCATGGGTGAAGGGTCCAGGTACTGTGGAGGTGACTGGTGCTGGAGTGCTTTTCATCATCTCCTCCAGAAGCAGAAGCAGCAGAAGCCCCAGCCCCAGAAGAGCGAGCCCGTTCTGCAGAAGCCACAGCAAAACCAGAGTGAGGGCCAGGGGACAGGATGGTAGCCCTGTCCCTCTTGCAAGGGTTGGCAGCAGATGGCTGAGGCTTGCTGTGCTTCCGCATGGTTGTGGGGTTGCTGGCTGGCAGGGAGACTGGCAGGAACCAAGGCTGGCAGCAAGGCTGGCAGGGAGGCTGGCACCAAGGCTGGCAGGAAGGCTGGCAGGCAGGCAGGCACCAAGGCTGGCAGGCAGGCAGGCATGCACCAAGGCTGGCAGGAAGGCTGGCAGGCAGGCAGGCACCAAGGCTGGCAGGGAGGCATGAACCAAGGCTGGCAGGAAGGCAGGCAGCAAGGTTGACAGGCAGACCGGCTGGCAGCAAGGCTTGCAGGCAGGCCGACAGCAAGGCTGGCAGCAAGGCTGGCAGCAAGGCTGGCAGGCAGACATGCAGGCAGGGCAGGCAAGGCAGCCAATCTGTCCGGCAGCAGGTCTTTCCTCTGAATGGCAACCTGCTTCCGAGCTGCTTCCGTTATATCCACGGGGCTGATGCAATGCATCCTCCCCGCATGCGCAATTAAAGCCAGGCATCCATTAGGCTTCCACTGTGCATCCACTGTGCATCCGCTGTGCATCCGCTTCATCCGTTCCGCATCCGCTGTGCATCCGCTGTATCCGTTCCGCGTCCGCTTTGCTGCGGCCCCCAGGAAGCCTAGCGGATGTGCCATCCGCTCCCATCTGCTTCCATCCGCTGGGCTTCCGTTCTGCATCTGCTTTGCATCCGCCCTGCGTCCTCCCTGCGTCTGTGTTATCCGCTCTGGTTATGCAAATTTTTGCCCCTTTTGAGAGCGGATAACAACGGATGGAACATTTTGCTCGTCCGTTGTGTCCTTTTTGCATCCGTTGGGCAGTGTGACATGGGCTTAACCGAAGCAAATATTAGCAGTTAAGAGTACCTTAAAAGTCTGATCATCTCAGTAAAAATACTTGTTTCTATATTGTGGTGTGAGGAATCTACATAACAGGGAGAGGGTGTCTCTTTTACAAGTGATACTGGGACCCAAGGGAACTAAAATTGTGCTTTTGCTATCAGCAGCCAAATATTGCTATGATTCAACTGTTTTCTTTCAAAACAATTTCCCACCATTTAAAAAGGAGCAATCACTGGCGTATATTAGCTTCTTTCTTCTTTATGTTTTATTTTTTACATTTTTGGATTTTTTGTGAAATCTCCGCTGGGTTCGAATTTCCCGCTGGGAAGCATCACCGGTGTGGTGTAGAAATAGAAACAGAAACAGTTGCTGAAAGCAAGGTCTTCTTTATTTGTTGCAAGAAGGAGTACACATGGCGCGAGCGGCAGTGAGGACATGCGTTCCTGGGCTAGCAATTTGACTGTGACTAACTGGAGATTTTTATACCCTTTTTTCCCTTAGAAATTTGTGTTTCAATGCTTTTGTGTTTGTATTACCTTTAATGATTTGTGCCTTGTATGATTCTTGTGCTTAATAGATTTATTCCTTATTTGGGCTTGTTTGAAGGGCGGGCGAGGAGTGCTCTCTATGGCTTGATTGGATTTGTGATCCAGTCTTCTTATTTGCCTTAAGTGTCTTTTGGAATTTGGTATGGTGTTCGTGATCGATCTTGGGTGTTTCCCTGTTTGCTTCCCCTCGTAATCTTGGTCAGTTGCTTTGGCCGTTTTGTATTTCTTTATGTTTTCCTATCTTGAAATCTTTCTGTTTCTGTCTTCTCCCTTCTGGGCTGTTAGTTTCTCATTCTAAAGTGTTTGTGCTTACCCTGAGATAAATTCCTGATCTCAATAGCTCTTGACTGTGGTCTATGTTTTTCCTGGCTATCCCCAATGTATTTTATTTGGCTTTTCCTTATGATTTTATGTGTCTTCTTCATGTTCCCTTCCGACAATCCCTCATTTTTTTTCTAGAGGATTTCTTCTAATTGGGTGTCTGGGTACACTTGGTATTCGTAGTCAATCTGGATCATCATTATGGCTGCCTGTCTCCCTTTCAATTCTGGTTTAGGAAGGGGATACAGGTTTTTAGGCAACTCAGGCAGGGTGGTATGCATCAACAGAGGCAACATAGGAGGGCTTCAAGGACACAGATAGTGACTATGGTTGTCATAAGGACTTGAAGCCAATGGAGATCTGGAAGCCATGAGAAGAGTAATGAAAAGTCTAAGAATGATTGTTTGTGACCAATATTTTGGGCTAGCTCTTTCAGGTGGTGGATGTCCCTCTCTACGAGTCCTGAGGTTTCATCTAGATTGAAACAACACATCTCTTGGAATGTTTCGCAGCCATAATTGTGTTTCAAGAGGAGAAAGTCTTTTGCTGCCCTATTCTCCAGGGTGGCTTCTCTGACCTCCCTCAGTTCTCTGTTGAGGGCATCGAGGGCATGGGAGGTCGAATTCAAACTTTTGGCTGGGGTACATGCTAGGCTATTCAGATTTCTGGAATTTCTCACTGCTAATTCTGGCACCCCCACTAGTGATATTGCCAATGAGACATATTCTGCTTTTGTGAGAAGGGAGACTTTGGAGTCACGGTCTGAGTCTAAGGTTTGGAAGGCTCTCCTATGTCATTTCCGTAAGGACGGCATAAGCATGGTTAATCTTCCTAAGGTGCAAGGGCCGCCAGTGGCATTGGCTGGAATGTATGAGTAGACTTTTAGGCCAAAACCACCCTGGTGGGAGCCTCAGGTAACTATATGAGAATGATATGGTCTCTGTGTGGTTGCATTGTAGCTCTGTGTTACTTAAATTGATGCATTTTGTGACTCCTGGTGTGTTACATCCTATGACATTAAAACATTGCTCAGAGGTGGTTACTACAGCTATGTGTAGAGTGTGCATGGTATGGTCTTTGGTCTTTGAAGAGTAACCCCAGTTAAAGATGCTCTCATAGGAGTCGGGAAGGTGAAGGTTTCTAAATGTAGTATAGTTAATGAAGTTATGTGGTCTAGATGCTACTCCCATTAGGCCTGTTGGTTAAAAGACACTTGACAGATTTTGCTCCTGCGATTTTGCTCCTGCAAAGCAAAGGTTAGTGGTGTTGAGTACTTCCCTTGCTAAATATTCCCATATGTTTCCTTTCTCTGGGATAAGGTTTGGTTCTAAAAATGCTGTTACATGTGTTACAAGTATTACAAATAGTAATATGAAGTACAAGTTACATAATGCGTTTACATTGGGTTTCTTTTTCCCCAAGTTAAAGCCAACTTTCCCCTCTCCCCCCTCCCTTTTTTTTAATAAGGTCTGTAGGTAAAGAAAGAGAAAAAAATGGAAATATCAATAAAATTAGAGTCTGAGAAGAAAAAAATTGAAATAACAAGAAATTATAGTTTGTTTGTTTTTCTCCTTATGAAAGGAGTTGAACTGTTGAAGAAACTGGTAAAAAAACAATCAAAAAGAAAGGAGAAGGAAAAAAAATACACAATAATAATAAGAAGAAGAAATATGAAGATGGCCCCAAATGCCCCAAAAACGTAGTCCAAAAGAAAAGGCAAGGTTTGTTAAGCTTCCTGATGATTTTGTAGTTTGGCTTGTTGCATTCAAGAGTCTGTGGATTGGTGTTCTGGTTCTGCGGTTTCAAAGAGTGTAATGTCCACTGGTACATCTCTGGGTCTTTTTTCAACTTGAGTTGTGGGATTGGTTTCTGTGGTGTTGGTGGTGGGCTGTGGTCTTCGACTGCAGGTTTGACATGTGTCCAGTGAATCCAGGAGTCCCTCTCAGCAACTCTGATGGCTATTTGTGTGGTCAGCAGGACTTGTAGGGTCCCTTCCATCTGGGCTGTCGGGGTGAGGTTCTCATGAAGAATTTGATCCACACCCAATCTCCTGGTTCAAATGGGTGTAGTGCTTCCTCCAGAGGCAAGGTCTGTGTCAAGGTGCTCTGGGCCCACAGGGTCTGCAGTCCCTTATGTAAGGCTGAAGGATAAGAGGAGGGAACCATATCCCCCCTTTCTAAACAGAGGTCGTGTGGGTCCAGACCTTTTAAGGTGTCTGGGGGTCAGCCAAAAAGGATTTCAAAGGGTGAAATTCCTATGTCTTTTCTGGGTCTAGTCCTGATGTAAAAGAGAACGATTGGGAGCACCTGTGGACATGGGAGGTGCGTTTCTTGGCAGAGTTTGCCAACTAGGGTCTTCACTTCTCTATTCCTCTCTCTGTCCCCCTGGAGGATGTTGGCGAGTATGGCACATGTAAGTTTTGTGTGATGCCCAAAGCTAGGAATATATGTGTGAAGATCTGGGCTATGAAGTGTTTACCTCTATCCATGTCCAGAACACTGGGTACCCCAAATCTGGGTACAATATCATAAAGGAGGTGCCTGGCTGTTTCAAGGGCCATGGAATGTCTGCAAGGGAAGGCCTCTACCCGATGTGTCAGTTGGTCCCTACATACAAGGACATATTGGTATCCATTTGCTCTAGGGAGTTATATGTAGTCCATTTATATTTTTTTGAAAGGGCGCTGTGCCCATGGCCTACTGCTCTCATGAACGGATTTCCTAGAGGTAGAGTTGTTAGCCTGGCATGACTTACAAGTGCTAGCTACTCTTGTGGCCTCACTGTATGCTCTTGGTGCCTACCATTCTCTTCTAATAGCATCAACTATAGCTTGTGTCCCACAATGCCCCTTTGTGTCAGCTGGTGCTCCATTCAAAATCCAAAAAAGAAATACTCCATGAATCAAAGAAAAGATATCTTTTACTGGAAATCAAGTGGTAGCAACAAAAGAATTCTGAATCTGAGAAAATGGGTGCGTAAATCACAAATACAAAGTAATGGCAACATTCCCACCCCCAATACTGTTCAACTGGCTCATCCAATTAAAAGTTATGTATATCATCATGTGGGCATCTCCAGGTGGTGATGAGGCCTCTGTCCATTGACCTTGACATATTTTGATAAAGAGTTGCATCTGCGCAAAGAAAGGATAGAAGTCTAAGCAAGAATCTAACCCCCCAGCTTATACAGTTCTGGTTTGTAACACCTCCAGCTCACTTCCCATAACCATTCCCCCCTCCTCCCCCCTTACTTATGACAGCCGAAAGATGCAAAGCAAAGGGAGAAAATCTTGAAGGCTGACATTCGGCCCTCCTGCAAAAGAGTCCTAAAAAAGATAAAAATAAAAGGTAACGGAAAATATACATGTACACATCATACTATTTTTTTGGGTTTATCAGGATATTTAGTACGAAATGCCTTGATAAGCTTAGGAGCTCTAACATCCTTCTCATTCACCCATTCAGACTGGGAAGGAGGAAAATGTTTCCAAACAATCAAATATTGGAGTTGAGCCCTCTGTTTTCGAGAATCCAAAATTTCTTTAACTTCAAAATGTTGTTCACCTTCAATTAGCAATGGCACAGGGAGATCAACCTGAGTTGATCTCAAGTCGGAGGTATGTTCAGGTTTTAATAAACTAACATGGAAAACAGGGTGGATCCATCAAAAGGTTTTAGGTAATTTCAGTTGGATGCCACAGGGTTCACAATTCGTTCAATTGAGAAAGGTCCAACATACCTAGGTCCAAGCTTTTTTGACTTTTGTGTGATCTGCAAATATCTTGTGGATAAAAAGACCTTGTCACCCACTTGATATGGTTTTTGTGGAGTTCTCTTTTTATCTGCAAATTTTTAATGAGCTTGATGAGCATCATCTAATGCTTTACGGGTAACTGAACAGACAAGCTGGAATTGTGTTACCCATTCATCTAATGACTGAATGTTAGGTTTCTCCTGTGGAAGCTTGGGTATGGGAACAAAGTCTTGTCCCAAAGCTACTTTAAATGGAGTAAACCCAGTACTACTATGTACCGAATTGTTATATGCCACCTCAGCGAATGGCAATAGGTCAGCCCAATTATCTTGCTGATAATATATAAAACATCGAAGAAATTGTTCCAGTATCAAGTTAGTCCTGTCACAAGTCCCATTGGTTTGTGGGTAGTGGATGGTGCTTAAGCCTAGGGTGGAGGCCAATAACTTCAGGAACTCCTTCTAAAATTTTGAGGTCAACTGGACACCCCTGTCTGAGATTATGCATTCAGAAATCCCATGTAACCTGTAGATATGTATAATAAACAGTTTAACCAACGTTTTTGTAGATGGGATTTTCGGACAAGCCCCATTGATTTGTGAAATGTACCTGTTTGGAAAACAAATTTGTCACTACCCAAATAACTGTATTTTCCCCATTTTCAGGTAATTCCACTATAAAATCCATAGAAATTTCCTTGGAGCAGTTGGTCTAGCCACATTTTGTCGTAAGCCTGCTGGTTTACCAGGAGGCCATTTGGCTGAGACATAGATAGGACAGCTAGCCACATAAGTCTCAATGTCTTTTTTCAAGATAGGCCACCAAAATTGCCTTTTAACCAAGTGTAAGGTTTTCACGAATCCAAAATGTCCAGCAGCTTTAGAGTCATGAGCTTGCTGTAATATTTGGTTTCTCAGCTTTGCTGGCACATATAATTTGGTCCTGACCCATGCCAATCCATCTCTAACTGTACAGTTATTTGAATGAGCAAGGAACCAATCATCAAGTTTTAGAGCCTCTTTTAATTGTGCAGTCAAATCATTTTATAAATCAACTTCCTTCTTTTTCTGGGCTCTGGTAACCACTGGAGCTGCCAACTGCTTGGTTGGGACAATAGGCTGTACCACTTCTTGGTGAGCACAATTATGTTGAGGTAATCTAGATAAAGCATCCACCATGAAGTTCTTCCTCCCTGGAATGTACTTCAATGAAAGATTAAAGCATTTAAAGTACTGTATCCAGCAAACTTGCTTGGGAGACAGCTTCTGAGGCGTTTTCAAAGCCTCCAAATTTTTATGATCCGTCCACACCTCAAATGGGTGTTTTGCCCCTTGTAGGAAATGCCTCCAGGTTAACAGAGCCCAGCAAACTGCAAAAGCTTCTTTTTCCCAGATGGCCCATCTTCTTTTGGTTTCAGTTAGTTTATGGGAAGTATATGCACACGGTTGCAGAGTCCCCATCTCATTTGCTTGTAGTAACATCGCCCCGACTGCGACGTTACTTGCATCGGCTTAGATTATAAAAGGAGCGTCCATGTCTGTGTGCTTGAGTACTGGTTCAGCAGCAAACAGTCATTTCAGCTTCCCAAAAGTGGCTTGACATTCCATGGACCACTCCAGTGGTTTACTAGGCTTCGGTTTCACCTCCCCTTTGGTTTTTAGGAGATTTGTGATAGGCATTGCAAACTTTGCAAAAGCAGGGATAAATTGATGGTAAAAATTAGCAAATCCCAAGAAACTTTGAAGTTGCTTCCTGGTGCAGGGAGGGGCCCATTCCAAAATGGCATGAACTTTCCCCAGATCCATTTCTATGACATCATGTGATATGCAATAGGCTAAATAGTCAATTTTTTCCTGGTGGAATTCACACTTGGACAACTTTGCGTACAGCTCAGCAGCTCAAAGTTTTTCCAGAACTGACCGCAGTAGTTTCACATGTTCATCACAAGTCTCCGTGTAGATAAGAATATCATCAAGATAAACCAACAACCCTTTGAATAAATGTTAATGCAACACCTGATTGATCATTTGCATGAATACTGCAGGCCCCCCTGTAGGCCAAATGGAAGAACACTGAATTGAAAACAGCCCATTGGGCAGTTAAAAGCAGTTTTCCATCCCTTCCTTAATTCAACTCAGTAGTATGCTTCTCTCAGGTCGAGTTTTGTAAAAATGTTCCCTTTGGCCAAGTGGGCCAACATATCCTTCATCAAGGGAATATGGTACACGTTCTCCACTTAAATAGCGTTGAGGTTTCTCTAGTCAACACATAAATGAAGGAAGCCATCTTTCTTTTCACGGAACAATAATGGGGCTGCTACCCGGGGTCTAGCAGGTTGGATGAAACCACGTTCCAAATTTTTATTAATGAATGACCGCAGCTCTTCTGGCTCCTGCGGTGTCATCGAGTGCAGTTTCAGCTTTAGGAGTTTCACCCCTGGTAAAATTTCAATGCTGCAATCTGTTGAGTGATGGGGGGGAAGCTTGTCCACGGTCTTCTCACTGAATACCTCCTTTAAGTCCCAATATTCCTCTGGAATTTTCTCCTCCCCCTTCAGGCTCTTGGTGCCAGTGGAGGCCAGCTCAGTGGGATTCTTGAGTTTCAGTTGAGATTGCCCCTCCCCTTCTGGGTGTTGGTCAGTACTTATGCACAATGATTCCCTCCTCCAATCAATGTGGGGGTTCCATTTCCAGAGCCAGGGCAACCCCAGAATTAGGGGGCGCTTAATCCCAGGAGCCACAATAAAATACAAAGTCTCTCTCGGCTTCCTCATTGTCATTTCTATTGGTTCCATTATGAAATGTGCAGGGCCACCTCCAGCTACCGATCCATCCAGTTGGCAAAAGGCTATGGGTGTTTTTAAAGTCTTTAGCCTTAAGCCCATTTTCTCTACTATCTCCAAGCTGATTATGCACCTAATGCACCCAGAATCTAACAAGGCCAGCATTTCCCTTTTGGCTCCCGACGTACCAGGTGTTGCTGCTACTGTTATTGTTGCTGCTGCTGCTGCTGGTGGTGTGGTGGAGCAGCCCCTAGAACCTCGAAGCCCCTCTGATGAGGGCCCAGATGGCCCTGCCAGAAGAAGGAAGAGCCATACATGTGAACGGGAGAGGAGGCAATACTCCATCGAAGAGGAACATGAGGATGAGGTGCTGGAATGGCTGAGGGAGAACGAGTAGCTATGGCGGAAGGGATACAGGCTTTATCAAGACACCAAAAGGAAGCAGGCTTCTTGGAGAGAGAAGGTGGAGAGCCTGGGCTACACTTCAGAGGTGTACATCTGTCATCAGTCTTGGGACTGACACCCCATGTCATGGAGGAAGGGGCTCTCACCATCACAGGACTGAGCCAGCTCTCTGAGAGCTTCCTGAACACACCATCTCCTGTTGTCCTCTCGGGGCCAGGAACCCCAATGGTGCCTCAGACCAGCACTCCAGCAGCAGCCACCTCCACAGCACCTGGACCCTTCACCCCTGAGACTATGGGCACGCCTCAGAGTGATTGAGAAGAGAAGAGTGCCAGAGACTGGGTTGCTACCTGATGACTTTATCTTTGCTTGGGACACTTGGGTCATTTTCTTTTACAGTTTGTTATTAAAAAAGATTATCTTTGCTTCACACACTTGCGAAAGTTCTTTTAGTCTTGGTGTCATGAAGACTCCAATAAAGTCTTGGTGGAAACTTTTAGAAATGGTTTAAGCCTTTGCATGCTTGTGGGATGAGTTAAGATAGCAGTAGGATGGGCAGGGATACCTTTGGATGGGTAATAGCTGTGGGATGGGCAGGGATACCTTTGGAATGGGTAATAGCTGTGGGATGGGCAGGGATACCTGCTGGATGGGCAGGGATACCTAGGGGATGGGTAATAGCTGTGGGATAGATAAACCTCCAGTGCAAGCATAGTGGGACTGTATGGTCCACCCTCCCAGGTGCCACACCTTTGGCCCTTTATTATCAATAACAATGTAATCATTGATCCACACATTTCAACATAAACAACTCTTTATTAAATGCCCTGTTCATTGTAGGGCCACTCAACATACATGGCCCAATCTCATCAGTGCGATGAGACAGGCTGAAGGAAGCATCCATTAATCATCTATCATCCTGTCTTATCACTCCACTGCTCCAGCTGGGGAGTTGCACCAGTATTTCAGGAGGTTGCACTGCTTCTTCCCTTCACGTGAAGCTCTGTTGGGGCCTTGCACATCCACAGTGTCTATCAGGTTTCGCCCTTGCCTCCATTCACCAGGCTCCATGTCCCCATTCCCTTGTTAACAGTCCACAAGCCTGTTCTGCAACACTGGGTAGTAGGTGCGCATGAGATTGTGCAGGATGCAGCAAGCTTCCACGATCCTCCTCACGGTCTGTGGGTGATGCTGCATGTTGGTGAGAAGTACCTGGAACCTGTTGGCCAGGATGCCAAAGGCGTTCTCCACCACCCGCCTTGCCCTGGACAGCCTGTAGTTGAAGATCCTCTCTTCACGGGTGAGGCATTTGGAGGTGTAGGGCTTCATGAGGTTGGTTCTGAGGGAGAAGGCGTCATCTCCTATGATGAAGTAGGGCACATCTTGTGTGTCGTTGGGCTGGGGGTCTGGTTCTGGGAAGCCCATGATGAGGTTGCATTTCAGCCCCTCCTTGAGGTGACTGGCGTTGTATACCTGGGCATCTGAATATGAGCCGTTGCCTGAAGCATCAATGTACATGAACTTGTAGTCAGCATCGACCATGGCGAAGAGGATGATGCTGAAGAAGCCCTTGTAGTTGAAATAAGTGGACCCCGACTTGGCTGGAGCTTTGCAGGCCACGTGCTTGCCATCTATGGCTCCAACGGTGTGGGGGAAGTGCCACTTCTGATATCACTGCTCTGTAACTTTCTTCTATCCTTCTTCAGTGGAGGGGCACTGGAGGAGCTCCTCCAGGTATTCTTCAATGATGGCCTTCACCATCCAGCTGTACTGCATGTGTGGCACTCTCCAGCCGTACTGCATGCTCCTGTACGTGGTCCCGGAGGCCAGGTGGCGCAGAGTCAGTGCTACCTTGAGCCCAGGGTCCAGGCTGGGCTGGAAGTTGGTGCTCTGCCTGGTCAACCTGGGTCTCAGCTGCTCCACAACTTTGTCAAACATGGCTGGCGGCATCCTCATGAAGTTCTGGAATGCACGAGTGTCTTTGTTCCTCAGCTCCACCATCAGCTTGTTATACAGTCCATACTCGGCTCTTCTCATGATCCATCTTCGGACCAAGACACTTCTTGGTCGCCTCCTTTTCTTTGCGTAGAACAGGTGAAAGAGCCTGTAGATGGCTTCACACTGTTGTAGAATGATGGTGGCTACCAAAAGGAGTGTGTGATGATCCATGGTGGAGATGACTGGATGCTGTGGAAGAGCAAGAGCCAGATGAAGGCTGAAGAGGTCTGCACAGCAGGGCTGCTGGACTGAAAGTGAGATCCAGGTGAGTTCCTCCCCCTTTTCATAGGAAATATAGGTTTTCCGCTAGGTGTCCTTTTGTATCCTCTAGACATCCTGCAGACATCCTTAATATCCGAGATACGTCCCCTATGTGAACGTTTTTTCTGTTTTAATGCTTTGTATGCGAGCTGCATCTGCTTTCATCCTTTCTCCGTCTGTGCTACTCATGCTGTGTGTCCATTCCGCATCCGTTTCACTTCCTCCCTGTGTCCGTTTTGCACTGGAGTGGATGCGAGTTGCGTGGATGTGCAGCGGATGCCTAGCGGATATAGCAGACGCCTAACGGATGACGACGGGCGTTTAACGGATGTTCCCCGTATGCATAGCAGATGTCTAATGGACGCATTGGATACATTTTCCGCTCAAAAAGTTTTGTGCAGCTCAAAACTTTTTGATCGGATGAAATGTCAGAAGACAGATGCTGGACATATAGAGAGGATGAAAAACGGACACAGTGAGTACAGAACGGAAGCATCACTTTAATCGATGGATGGCAAGTGTTTCTCTCCATTTTACATCCTCTTTGCATCCGTTGGTGCAATTTGACAGGGGCTTTAAGTACCATTTCGCGAGGCCTTGCTGGCGGCTTTTCAGGTTTTCTTCCTCCTCCTGTCACCCGCTTTGGCTCTAGCTTGGCACAGCAGTCTGCAGCCCGGTGATCTTCTTTTCCACATTTGAAGTATGCAGTGGTCTTGGGTTTTGCCATCATTCCTCCCTTTTGAAGTTTTAAGGCTTCTCAAGGGCGGGTGGGGGAGTACTTGCTCCAACCAAGACCCCCCTGGCATCTGTTTTGGGTCAGATCAATTTCCACCTCTGCTGCCAGCACATACCATAGCTGCAGCTCACTGGGGTCTCTTCTGGCAATGCAGCTTTGATATACATCTTCATTCAATCCATCTTTAAAAGCTTCTGTCAGGGCTCCCTGGGACCAGCCTCGAATATGACATGCCAGCTCTCTAAATTCCTGGGTGTAGTCAGCCACTGATCTCCGCCCCTGATTTATGGTCTTTATCCTAATTCTGGTCTTACATTCAGCAAGTGGGTCTTCAAACCTGGCCCACAGCGCAGTCATGAACAGGTCATAATTCATCAGCTGAGGGGCATTATCATTATGCAAAGTCACCATCCACTTTGCAGCTGTTCCCTCCAGAGCCCTGGTAACACATCTAACTTTGGCTGCTTCTAAGGAAAAATCCCCCCCATATTCCTCCATATGCCTCCAGACCTGTGCCAGGAAGAATCCTAATTCCTTGGGATCTCCCCCATATTTTGCTTCCAAAGGAGGCACCTTTGGAGTTCTACGTCTTCTGGCAATTACTCCTCCTGCTGGGTGCCCCTGGGCTGCTGCTGCCTGTGGCGCTAGCCCAGGTTGATTTGTGGGGGTGGCTGCTCTGATTCTTCTGGCTGGGACTGCCTCCCCTCCTCTCTCTCATACCTTTGTTCTGGTTGAGGTTCTCCGAGAGGTTCATTTTGAAGATGCATGGCTTGAGTTCATAAAAAAATATTTCTTTCCTTCTCTTGCCATGGCTCCTCTCTTCCACAGCAATGGGTAGTGGTCACTCCTGGAGGAGGCTTTTCCTCAGGATTCCTTCCAGTTGACTCCCAGGGACCATTTGGGTTTTACAGCTGGTTTTTTGCCAAGACTGAATTCTACTAACAACTCGGCTTCCCCTGTTGCCTCTAACAGCAGGGAGTCTTGTCCTCCAGTCGCTCCCAGGTCTTCTTGGTCACTGGCTGGATTAGACATTGTGTTCAGACCCCCTCGGAAGAAAATATATTAATTCTTTAGGTGGGCTGGTAATGTGGAGATTCAGAACAATGTCAGCTTGTGCTCCATTCAAAATCCAAGAAAGAAATACTTTAGGCCCAGTCCCACTGCACTTATGAATGCAAAGAGGATGCAAAACATTAATAAAAGCTTGCCATCTGTTGGAAAATACTATGCATCCGTTGTGTACTCATTGCATACGTGTTTCATACGCTATATCCTTCGAGCATCCATCCACTGCGATTTCATCCATGTAAGAAGTTTTGAGCTGCACAAAACTTTGTGAACGGATGAACTTTCTGCCGTGTACAATGTAAATCTGTGACATACGAGCAACAAACGTTCTATGTCCGTTTATCATCCGTTAAACATCCGCTGTATCCTCTCTGCATCCTCTGGGCATCCTAACAACTCACATCCACTGCAGCTGAAAATGGAAAGAGGGAGGAAACAAAAGGTACATGGAACATCTATACATCATTAGTAGCACAGAAATAGAAAGGATGCGCAGTGAATGGTTTGCATCCAATATACATCTGCGCGGCATCCCCTTTCTTTCCTTTAGGCGTCTGTCATGCATCCACTTCATCCGCTATGCATCCGCCCCTTCCGCTATGCATCCACTTTGAAATTCTCCCCCGGAACCCCTTTGGAAGTATCATCCACTTCCATCCGCTAGGCTTCCTATGAACATCTGTTTAACATCCCCGCTACATACTACCCATGTCCGTTCTTTTCCATTCTTTTCTATTCTGTTTATGCAAATTTTTGCCACTTTTTGGAGCAGATGACAATGGATGGAGCCACCCCCGAAATTTTGCTCGTCCGCTGTGTCCTTTATGCAAATGTTTTGCATCCGTCGGCCAGTGGGACCGGGCCTTTAGACTCTATTAATCAGAGAAAAGATATTTTTTACTGGAAATCAAGTGGTAGCAACAAAAGAATTCTGAATCTGAGAAAACGGGTGCGTAAATCACAAATACAAAGTAATGGCAACATTCCCACCCCCAATAGTTCAACTGGCTCATCCAATTAAAAGTTGTGTATATCATCATGTCCAGGTGGTGATGAGGCCTCTGTCCATTGACCTTGACATATTTTGATAAAGAGTTGCATCTGAGCATAGCATAGGATAGAAGCCTAAGCAAGAATTACACCCCCCCCAGCTTATACAGTTCTAGTTTGTAACACCTCCAGCTCACTTCCCATAACCATTTCCCCCTCCTCCCCCCCTTACTTATGACAGCCGAAAGATGCAAAGCAAAGGGAGAAATCTTGAAGGCTGACGCTTTGAGTGCAGCCTGTGGCAGATTAGCCTGAGGAGGCATCATGGGGTTTTGGGTCTTCCATCAGGACTCCTCCAAAAATTGTCTTTAAAGGTTGCACCTAGTTTTTCCTCCCATTGTTCTGCCTCCCCATGATCTAAGAAATCTTTGTAAGGTTTTTCAGGGTTGGCTATTAATGCTGGTGTTAAAAAATGCTGACGGAGAGGGCAGAGCTGGCATCATGACGATACGGCATGCAATCTTGGAAGTCTGAGATCACTGTCAATATCTTTGCTAATGGATGGTCCAATCAGATCTAAACCGTCCCAAAGAGATGGCGAATGTAAAGAGCACATCCTGATGATCCCAGGGATATCGCAAAGGCCCTGGTAGATCCAGGAGAAGCTCTTTTTGCCAGCAGCAAAGAGGCAGCCATTAAAGCTGCTGAAATTGGGACAACTCCGAAACAGAAGAGAACAGAGAGTGTACCGGTTTGGTGAGTACTTTTTTTTACATCTTATGATTTGAAAGGACACCCTAAAGGGAAGAAAGAATCTGTAAAAGTTTTGACAGAAGTGATTAAGAATGTCAAAGTTATATTTTTTTTTAATTGCTGGATTTTTTATACATGATCTTATATTTTGAAACTGGACTGACTTCTTTTTTTTTTTCTTGTCATTTATTTCTTTTCTCCTTTTTGATTTTATAATATTTTAAGCCAGAGATTCTCTTTTTGTTATTTTTTAAATACCTTTTTTCTTTTTTAATTAATTCTTATTATATTTTGCTTGGAAAAGGAGAGGGGGAAAGTGAAAGCTAAAGAAACTTTGTAACACTACCAACTAGAGGCTTGGAAGTATCCTGTGTTTTTTTTTTTTACCAGACAAAGCTGAGAAAGAACTGAGACTTTATTTCATGGACATTGCCTGGTTGATAACATAGAGGGAAGAGCATTGGAGAGTATTATTGCAGGTGCTCTTTTGAGTTTCTATTAGCAGCTGGAGTCTGGTGTTGAAACTTAGGAAAAGAAAAGGTGATAAGCCTTTGGAGAAGAAAGCTATAAAAAGAACCTTGGATAATTAAACAAAATGCAGTGTGCTTTTTTTTCATTTTTTCTAACCTGTGCTATTCCGCCCCCCCCCCCCCAATCAGTTTCTTTCTTCTTCTTTTTTTTTCATAATAGCTATGTTAAGCCTGGGTTCCCCAACCAGGGTTAGGTAGACAAGCTAAACAGAATGTGCAGCGTTAGTCAGATAGGCACACAGATAAATGAGTGAGCTAAGCTTGTATGTTTATTAACATACAGTAAAAATAACAGATACGCTTGTGCTATCAAGAATATAGTTTATTCCAGTATAAGTTTATGGCATAGTCAAATATCAGTCCAATAGTCATTTACCATGTAGTCAATCCATTCAGGGATATTCAGTTAGCAAAGTCCATGTAGAATATCCTATGTCAGTTCACATAAAAATCAGTCCTTTGTTGTTTCTCCCGTTCGAGCAATGCAGTCTTGATTCCAAGCAGTAATCAGGGATCATCAAAGCCAGAGAGAGAGAGCAAGCCGTAGTCTTGCTACTTTTATATTGTTTTCTTAACCACTCCTTTAATTGCTATTTCACAGTTAAAGCTGTATACACTCTAACATACACTAACTATGATTCATAGTTATTATTTCACCTAAACCAGTTAGGGTGAACAATGTTATCCCTAACAAGCTGTTTGGATTTTTGGCTTTCTGGAACTTGTCTACCTTTCATATTGGTTTTTTATGCTTTCTTTTTATGTATCTTTTTTATATTTGAGATCTCTTAATCAGATTAAGGTGTTGAAGAACCTGAAGAATCTTTTTCTTTTCTTTTTCTTAAGTCTTTTTTCTCACCTCTTTGCCTTTTTTGGGACTTTACAATTTTTCTTTTTTTTTCGTGTCTGTTTATGGTGTGCTTATGCCCTTTTTCTTTACTTTTGAATTTTTATTGTTATCTAATTAATCAATTGGATTAAGGTATACAAGAGCCTGAAGAATTTTTTTCCTTTTTAATTATTATTACCAATTGGTTTTTTCTTTTTTGTTCCACTATTTTTACTTGGAATTATAATTGGTTATTTCACAACTGGATTAAGGTCTAGAAGAATTTGAAAGATCTTGAATTTCTCAAAATAAGTAGGAAGTTAACAGCTCCTGGCTCTTCAACTTCTGCTTCCTCCTCTCCACCTCATCTACTCATCCACCACAATTAATATATACTGATGATGATGGAAGAATACTAATGGTGGAAATAATAGATAATAATATAAAAACACTCCTGATTGACATTTGAAATTAGAGAGCAAGATGATAAACAATTTTATAATATTTGGGATCTATTCGATCAATGGTTAGATAACAAAACAGTAATGAAATATGTAGATTTTTAGAAAATAATAAATATATAAAGATGTATTTTCTTTTTTTCCCTTTTTTAAATTATATCTACAAAATGATTCTAGGATAGATCTGGGAGGATAATATGAATTGTTATAAAATAAACCAAGTAAAATATGATTATTTTATAAAACATGAATGAATAAAAGTATAGTCAATGATTGATTAATAAAGATATTAATGTACTTGGTATTTGATTGAAAGTATGAGAGGATATATAATGTAATTGAAATTGAAGACGACAAAATGGTAGCACAAAACAATTTGTAAACCAACCGGCACACTGTATGTATATATATGAAGATGGCTTAATGTTTTTATGTTTTGTTTGTTTATGTTTGTTTTAAAACCAATAAAAATTTTTTTAAAATGCTGACGTAATGGTTGTGTTGCTGCCCATTTGGCTGTTATGTCTGCGTACTGGTTCCCTTTTGTTACTAGCGAGTCATCTTTTTGATGTGCTTTGCAGTGTATGACTGCTAAAGTTTTTGGCAATTGGATGGCTTCTAATAATTGGGCTACCAGGATTGCATGTGCTACTTGTTGTTTCCATATGGTTCCTGAGGCATGGCAAACCCCAAAGGCATATTTGGAGTTAATATATATGTTTGTGGATTGATTTCTTGCAATTGCGCATGCTTTTGTAAGAGCTATAAATTCAGCTGCTTGGGCGCTCTGTGAGGGAGGGAGGGGAGATGCCCAAAGGATCTCATGCAGTGAGACTACTGCAGCCCCAGACACCCTTTTGTTTTTGTGTATGTATGAGGAGCCATCAGTGAAAAGTTCTAAGTCTGGGTTTTCTAGTGGGACATCTGTCAGGTCAGGATGGGGTAGTTCAGCATCGTGCACTTGGTGGAGACAGTCATGGATACATTCAGCAGTTTGTTCTGCTGGGAGCAATGTGGCAGGGTGCAAGGTGGTGCATCTTTCAAAAGTTATGTGGTCTGCAGTGAATAGTCAGCTTCATATTGGGCCAATTGCTGTTGAGTGAATGCTTGGGTCTGGGATTTTAGAAGCATAGCAAAGACCTCATGAGGAACCTTCAAAATTAGGGGTTGTCCCAATACTAAATCTTTAAATTTCTTTACTATTTCTACAGTGGCTGCAACTGCTCTGAAGCATGGAACTGCTCCCTTTGCCACTGGATCTAATGTAGCTGAGTAGTATGCTCAGTTTGTTCTGTATGGAACTTGGTAGGTTCCAAGTACTTCATTCTGATTGGCCGAAAAGGCTACTTATGGATTGGTTCACTAGGAACCAATCCGGAAAGCCGCCAAATGGCGGGAAGAGTTAAATAACTGTCATTGGCCACAAGCCACAGGCTAGCTGCTATATAAAGGGCTGCCGCGGCTTGGGCCATGTTCCGTTTCTTTACCTAGTGGTTTGAAATAAAGAGTTGTTGATTGGAACCCGGTCTCCCGCACTTCTTTCTGGACGGAACACTGGCGATGAAGGTGGGATCGTCGTGGAAGCAGAGACCGAAGCACGTGGTGATCTGAACCGAGTGAAAGAGTTGGCTGGTAACAATGTGCCGCCCGCACCCTTCAATTCAGATGTAGAGGATTGGGAATCATATATCGATCGCTTTCTTATATTCTTAGAAAGCAACGAGATGGAAGAAATCTCAGATCAAAGAAAGAGGGCTGTCTTCCTTACACACTGCGGACCAGCCATATTCAAAATGGTGAAGGTGCTGGCGAAACCCAGAGATGTCAAGCAGATGACCTGGTTCGACCTGAACCGAATGCTCTGAACACACTATGCACTGGTGGTCTAAAATCTCATCAAATGACATAAATTTTACAAAAGGGAGCAGAAGGAGGATGAAACCATTGCAGACTTTGTGGTGGCCTTGAGACACATTGGAGGGGCATGTGAGTTTCAAAACATGGATAAGGCTATGAGAGACCATGTAGTCCTCGGCCTGAAAGACTCTACCCTTCAGAGCAAACTACTCAACAGGCCTAATATAACCGTGGCCAAGGCCATTGCTGAGGCAACCACCGCCAAAGCAGCGAAAAAGTCAGCAGCCACCAGGAGACAAATGAACGCAGTTCCCGACCTGCCGACCCAAACGAGGGAGAAGAAGGCAGAGGGAGGAAAGAAACATCCCACAGCAACAACCCACCACAAGGATGTCAAAACCCAGAGTGACACCGAAGACGACAACGAAGATGTCCAGAGACTCTATTCAGATAGAAAATGGCGTGAAAAGAGGAAGAATCGGCAGGAATTTCAATGTGTGGGCTGCGGAGGCAATCACCCGTGGTCTGAATGCAGATTCCTCGATGCAATATGCCGGGCTTGTAATAAAAGGGGGCACATCGAAAGGGTCTGCCGCAACAAAAAGAGCAATAGTCCAAAAAGACGCGGCAGCACCCCCCTCCCAGACATGACAACAGACTACCCAGCAACCGATGGAACTGAAATAAAAGAAGTGGTGACAGAAAAGAAACGCATCAGACAGTCACCATCGATAATGCCAGGGCAGAAAGCGGAAAGAAGGTTTGGATAGAGGTAAGCATTGAGGGGAGACCTGCGAGATGGAGGTCGACTCAGGGTCGTTCTTATCGATGGTATCCTGGAATACCATCCGGCGCCTAATTCCAAACATCAAGCAGAAAGAACTAAAGAAACAAAAACTTGTGCTAAAAGACTACCAGGGAAATTGAATCCCTGTAATTGGCCTTGGACATTTTTTAGTTGAATTTAAACAACACGCTGAAGTCTTGCCCCTAACTATCATTGACTGTGACTGCCCTAGCCTGCTAGGAATCAAATGGTTTACGCCTCTTGGAATCGGGATGACCGGTATCAACCGCATCGCTATTACCAACTGGGAGGAGAACCTACTCCACGAATTCCAAGATGTATTCGACGGGAATCTAGGCAAGTACCAGGGAACCCCAATCTCATTTAGCCTAGACCCAAAAATAGCCCCCATTCACTTAAAAGCCAGACGCGTTCCATTCGCACTTAAACAAAAAATTGACGAACAGTTGAATAAGTTGATAGCGCAAGGGGTTTTTCGAACCAGTTGACCACGCCAAGTGGGAAACCCCTATTGTAACACCAGTAAAGCCAGATTTTACCAGTGTGCATACCTGTTTACTGGTAAAGTGCACATCTGTGGGGACTATAAGGCAACCCTGAACCATGCGCTCCAACAAAGCGTATACCCAGTGCCAGTAGTGCAACATTTATTGCACTCGCTAGGGGGAGGAAAAATATTGGCAAAACTCAACCTTAGCACAAACTTATCAGCAACTACCTGTTGATCCAATAACAGCAGAGGCACAAACGATAGTAACGCATAGAGGGGCATTCAAATGTAACTGCCTCCAATTTGGTGTTAGCGTTGCCCCAGGCATTTTCCAAAGCCTCATGAATGCCTACTAAACAGAATCAAAGGTGTCATCCCATACTTCGAAAATGTACTGGTCTCAGCAAAAAATGCCAACCAGCTAGAGACCAGGCTAAGAGAAGTCTTAACTCGCTTTAGAGAATCAGGCCTAAAAGTCAAGAAAGAGAAATGTGAACTGGCCACTAACCGGGTCGAATTCTTGAGCTATTTAATCGATGAGCATGGCATTCACCCAACTGAAAAGAAGGTGAAGGCTATCAAAGACGCTCCCAGACCAAGAAACAAAACCGATCTCCAGGCGTTCCTAGGCCTCATAAACTTTTACAATGTGTTCCTGCCCCATAAGGCGACAATTAGCAGAACCCCTACATCGGCTGCTAGATAAAAAAACCGTTTGGACTTGGGGCCACTGGGAACAGAAAGCTTTCCAAGGTATTAAGGACCTATTAACATCAGACACCATTCTTATCCAGTATAGCAACACCCTGCCTCTGACGGTCACCTGCGATGCTTCACCTTTTGGGATTGGCGCCATCCTGATTCACCAGCTTCCAGACAGCAGAGAGGCACCAGTCGCCTTTTACTCAAAGACGCTCTCTAAAGCAGAACGCAATTGCAGCCAACTTGATTGTGCAGCCCTGGCAATCGTTTTTGGGGTCAAACAATTCCATGAATCCTTTACGGTAGAACCTTTTCGATCGTAACTGACCACAAGCCTCTCCTTGGAATCCTGGTGGGAAACAAGCCAACCCCGAACATTCTGTCTCCTAGAATGATGAGGTGGTCTGAATTCGTTGCTGCCTCCTCCTACACGCTACTCCACAGACCTGGCAAAGCCATCTTGCACGCCGATGCCCTGAGCCATTCCCCATTGCCCATCACAGAAGACGACCCTGCTCCAACTACCTCCACATTCCAACTGGAGAACTGCCCGGAGCTACCACTGACTGCAGCTGACGTCACGAGAGCCACAGCCAAAGACCCTTTGACAGCGTATATACTGAACTGGGTAGGTAAAGGCTGGCCGGAGGAAAATTAAAAAACGGAGACTTTTAAACCTTTCCATTCCAGACAGACCGAGCTGTCTATCAAAAAGGGGTGCATCTTATGGGGTGACAGGGCAGAAATCCCAAGCAGCCTGCAAGAAACCATCCTAGGAATGTTGCACGAGGGTCACCTGGGAATAGTCAAGATGAAAGCCCTGGCCAGGAGTTACGTCTGGTGGCCAGGGCTGGACAAAGACATAGAATGCTGGGTTGCAACATGCCACATCTGTCAGAAAGTGAGGCCTACCCCGCCACAGGCACCTATACGAGACTGGGAAACTCCCCGGGGCCCGTGGTCTAGGGTGCACATTTACTTCACGGGGCCAATGAAGGGGAACACTGTTTTGATTGTTGTCGATGCATACTTGAACTGGTTGGAAGTCTTCCTCATGGCTTCCATAACCACCAAGGTTGTCATGAAACAGCTCAACAAACTATTTGCGACGCACGGGCTACCAGTTGTACTGGTTTCGGACAACGGGCCTCAGTTTACTGCCTTGCAGTTCGAACAATACCTGGCTGCCCAGGGTGTCCGTCATGCATTAACCGCGCCGGCCCATCCGGCTGCAAATGGCAGGGCTGAATGCATGGTTAGATATACTAAGGAAGGCCTAGAGAGAATGGACAAAGGGGATGTGCAAGACAAACTCAACCGTTCACTAACATTGCAACATATTACCCCAGTTGCACTGCAAATAAAAGCCCGGCTGAACTATTAATGGGTAGGAAACTACGGTCCTATCTGGACAGGTTACACCCCACCTATACATGGGACAAGCCCCCCGACTCCTCTAGCAAATACCGTACCTTTGAAATTGGTGACCTAGTCTATGCCAAGAACCTTACCAGGGACCCTCTATGGCTGCCAGCCACCATCACACAAGTCACAGGTCCCCGGTCCTACTGACTAACGTTAGACGATGGGAGGGAATGGAAGCAGCACATAGACCAGCTTCGTTCCCGCAACCTCGAAAGAAAAACTGCCAGAGACTTGAAAATAAAAAATTCCGACGAAAAAACAACCAAGGGGGGGGGGGAAGTACTAAATAAAAAAGGGAGAGACGAACCTCCCATAACAAGACTACAAACTCTGCAAAAAGACAATCTAACCAAACAAAAAGAGCACTCATGGTTAGATGAACCCCAAGAAAAAAATCTGGGAGCAGGAGAACGAAGCGAGGCCTTCCTGGAAGGTGGCAGCCAGGCCAGCTCAACCAACCAGCTAAACCAGGAGGGAGCGGCAGAGCCATCTCAATCGGCCCGAGAAACTCAGGCGGGAGCAGCATGGCTGACTCACCCTTCCAGGAGGTTCCATGGAAAAGAGAGGCAGCGATCCCAACCAAACCGCCGTGCAGAGCAACTAGAGATAGGAAAAACCCCACCTACCTGCACGACTACATCACCCACATTGGACTGAACTAAAAGTGGAGGGGTGTTCTGTATGGAACTTGGTAGATTCCAAATACTTCATTCTGATTGGCCGAAAAGGCTACTTACGGATTGGTTCGCTAGGAACCAATCCGGAAAGCCGCCAAATGGCGGGAAGAGTTAAATAACTGTCATTGGCCACAAGCCACAGGCTAGCCGCTATATAAAGGGCTGCCGCGGCTTGGGCCATGTTCCGTTTCTTTACTTAGTGGTTTGAAATAAAGAGTTGTTGATTGGAACCCGGTCTCCCATGCTTCTTTCTGGATGGAACACAGTTAGTGTGTCCCAAGGGTTGTGTTAAGACACCTGAAGCAATACCCAATTTTTCATGAATGAAGAGGGTGAATGGCTTCCTATAATCAGGGAACCCAAGGGTGGGGGCAGATGCTAAAGTTTGTTTTATTGTTTGAACAGTCTGGTCTAGTGAATGTGACCATTCAATGGGATCAGGCATGTCCTTTTTTGTTAGATGTATTAGAGGTTTAGTAAGTATCCCAAAAGAGGGAATCCATGGCCTACAAAACCCGAGAACTACCAGCAGTTCCCTGACTTGCTATTTTATTTTTGATGGCTTCATGTCTAAGATAGTTTGTATGCGGCTGGGTGCCAGTTTCCTTCCTCCTGGCAGAATGATGTACCCCAGATATGTGACCTCTTGTTTTAAATATTGTATGTTCCCCAGGAAGGCTTTGTGTTCCCTGTCTGCTTATGCTCTTAAGAGGTGCCAGGTGTCTTCCTTACAGGCCAGTTCAGTGCCAGATGCTATGAGTAAATCATCCACATATTGAATCAAAGCTGACCAGTGTGGTAGGGAAATGGATGAAAGATCAGTCTTTAAAATTTGGGAAAACAGGATGGGGGACTCAGTATAGCCTTGGGGCAAGTGAGTCCATGTGTATTGTTGGTCTTCCCAGATAAAGGCAAAAATATATTGGGATGCTCGGTCTACTGGAATGCTAAAAAAAGCTGAGCATAAGTCTATGACCAAGAAAAAGGTGGCAGAAGCTGGAATTTCTGTTATTATAGTTGCTGGATTGGGCACTATGGGAGCATGTGGGATCACATGATCATTTATGCAGCACAAATCATGTACAAAATGAAGGATGGAGTTCCCTTCACCAGCTACCTTTTTTACTGGAAAGATGGGGGTATTGCAGAGGGAAGTACATTTTCTGAGGACCCCTTGTTCAAGATACACATTTATTAGTTTCCTTATAGGTAGAACTGCTTCAGCTGGGATCTTGTATTGTGGTACATATGGGGGTGTTCCTTCCTGACTTAGATAGTGACTGGTGTTGCCCCTTTGAGTAATCCTACTTCTGTGCTATCCCATCCCCATAGGTAGGTTGGAAGGGTCTTGAGGTCTTCATGTAATTGGTTAGGAATTTCTGTTACCACTAGTGTAATATACCCAGCTTGGCTGGGATATCAAGAGTTAATCCAGCCTTGCTGCAAGTAATTTGGGCTCCTAATTTACATCATACATCCCTTCCCAGGAGGGAGTAAATGAATGATTTAAAGTGAAAGGGCCAATTTTCACCTTTACATATTTGGTATATTCCACAGGAATGGCTGTCCCTTCTACCCCCATTATATAGCCCCTAGTGATGTAGCATTTTTGAAGGGAGGGTTAGTAATAAGTGAAGTTGTTGTCCCTGTGTCTATTAAGCATTTATATGGTTTCCCATCAAGACTTTTAACTTAGGTTCCCCTTCTGGGCCATTTCTCAAAAGGATGGCAAGGCCTTTGAAGGTGGCTCTGTATTCTGTTTCTTCCCTATCTAGTTACCAGTTCCCTTGATTGTTGTCTCTTTCTGGTTCCCAGTGTGGTCTTCTGGTATTCTCTCTGGGTCTGTGGTGAAAAGAATCATTTCTGGGGAGGGAGCTCTGCGACAGGCATCCCGGTAGTTATTCTGTTGGACTTCCCATCTACAGTGTCAGCTGGTGTGCCCCTCGCCCCTGTATTTAAAACAGAGTGTACATTCAGAGGGGTGTTGGTTTCCTCTTTCACACCCTTGGCATTTCTTTGTGTAATTGGGTAATCTGTGGCTTGTCAGTTTTCCATAATTTATGGCTGCAAAAACTTGCAGGTCTTCCTGACTTTCAGTTCTCCTTTTCCTATCTTTTTCCTTTTCCTTTAATTTCTCTCTCTGGTCGTAAATGAAGTTTGCTATTCTGTGCAATTCAGATATTTCTAGTGTTGACCAGTTTGACATGATCTGGCGAAAATGATTGCGGATGTCACCAGCTGATTGGTCGACAAAAGTGGAGGCAAGGATCTTTTGATCCTTTTGGCAGCGGAGGCCTAAGTGTGTGAAAGTGACTGCTGCCTCAGAGAGGTGGACCCAAAATGCATCCAGGTTCTCTGTTTCTCTTTGCATTGTTTTTTGGAATTTTGACCAATTTAAAGGTTTTTTCCCTATCTCTTCTAAGGCTTCTAAAAGGTTTGCTTTTGCACTAATATATGTGTCCCAATGGATGATATAATTATAATCCCACTCAGGATGTTTTTGTGGCCCGGCAACTCGTGCAGTGTTTCTTTGTCCTGGCACATAAATGACTGGCCACTTAGCTATTTCCTCTGTTTTTTCAAATAACTTTAATTGTTCATCTTTCGTTAGAAAGACTTGAATTAGCTGGGTCATATCTCCCCAGGAAGGATTATGACTATCTACTATAGTTTTTACTGTCCGGATTACTGTTTGGGGGTCAGACCTAAATATAGGGGTGTCCTTTTTCCAAATTACTAAATCAGATGCAGAGAAAGGTATGTGAGTTACCATGTATTCTCGCTCACCCCTCTGTCCTCCTTGGACCAGTCTACTCAAGAGGGGGGGCCATAATTCTAGCCTCATTTTTACTTTCCTCATTGGGAAGGTTTCCTGCGGTGTCCCTTTCCCCTTTTTCTTTTAAGTCTCTGGATCTGGCTAATTCCGCCCAGAAGTACCAGTAGGGCATTTGGCTGGGTTTGATTTTTGATCTAAGCTCTCTTATAGTTTGAAAATTAAAGGTACCATCTTGTGGCCAAATTTGTTTCCCTGTCTCGTCTCTTAGCGAAGCCCATTTTGTACATATCTGTTTTGCTTTTCTCTTGCTCACGCCGGCTAGAGTCGGCATCTGGCGCTCCTCCCAAGCCTCCAACAGCTCTCCCGGGGGGCTTCATTCATGAACCTCAAACTACCATTCCCATGTTTCCCCTTCTGATGTGGGGTTTCACACTTTGGCTTAGTCGGGTCAGTCAGCGGCCAGTTTCAGACACAAGAAATTCAAGAGAAAAAGTGTTTGAGGGAGACTTTTGTCATTGCACCTCGTGCAACGAAATCAAAACACCATCTAAAAAAAACAAAAAACACTCTATTTCCCAAAGTGTTTCACAAAGTATGCAGATTCCCCTTTTAAAAAACAACAAGAGCTCTCTCTCTCTCTCTCTCTCTCTTTGCCATGGTTTTTGGACTAGGGTATGCTGTCTGTGCAGACTTCTTTCCTCTCCCCCCCAAAAAAACAGTCCATGAGACTCTCTGCCCCCTGCAGATAAGTACTGGTACTCCACCTCTTTCCTTCAGGCCCATGTTGAACAGATCTGGAAGAGCTCAAATCCGGGAAAACTTGCTTCTTTTCTGTAAGCAAGTACTGGTACTCCAATTTAGCATCCAAATTAATTTACCAATTCAATTTTGGGCTTCGCCTTTACAATATGTACAGGGATTTTTTCCCTCCCTTTTTCTTTATTTCCCAAGTCCTCAATCTAAAGCAATCACGTTTTGCTCAGGTTTTTTTTTCTTTTTAAATAGAGGGCTTCATGTCTGGTGACCTCCCCTTGCTTTCTCCTTCCTGTTGGTCACGGCCCGGTGGGGTTAGCAACAGGCAGAGATGCGGCTGGAGATCATCCAGGGAAGTGACACTCAGCTGTTCATTCAGAAAAAAAAAAATGCAGGCACACACACACACAGTCTTGCACTAACTCTCTTCAATTCAGCAGACATATATACTTTAGAATGGTACTCACCCGCTTTCAAGCAGCTGTTGAGCAAAACGACTCAGAGACTCCCTTTACGACCCGTTTGCCCTGGGCAGGGTCCATGGATGTTCTCCCCAGACAAAAGAAGGTCTGTGCTGGCTGGGATTCAATCTCTGGGCCATGTCCAGGGGCTGAGTTGGCTGGAGTCCCTTCATGGTTGCCAATTATTGGTTTTTTTGTGAAATCTCCGCTGGGTTCAAATTTCCCGCTGGGAAGCATCGCTGGCCGGGTGTAGAAATAGACATGGAAACAGCTGCTGAAAGCAAGGTCTTCTTTATTTGTTGCAGGAAGGAGTACACGCAGCACGACTGGCAGCGAGGACATGCATTCCTGAGCTAGCAACTTGACTGTGATTAGCTGGAGATTTTTATACCCTTTTTTCCCTTAGGAATTTCTGTTTCAGTGCTTTTGTGTTTCTATTACCTTTAATGGTTTGTGCCTTGTATGATTCTTGTGCTTAATAGATTTATTCCTAATTTGGGCTTGTTTGAAGTGCTGGCAGGGAGTGCTCTCTATGGCTTGATTGGATTTGTGATCCAGTCTTCTTAACTGCCTTAAGTGTCTTTTGGAAATTGGTATGGTGTTCATGATCTGTTGAGATATTTCCCGTAAGGAGAATGAGTGCACTCAGGGAAACGTAGTAAGAGTGGTGTTGAATAACACACAACCAACATACAGATACACTGAATAGTAAAATGTAGGTTTTACTTCCAGGAAACGGGTAAACAAAGTCCAACAAACAGTCCAAATCATACACGGTTAAAGCAGGTAGTATTCAATGCAATCAGTTCAGGGATAATCCAAAATTGAAGTCCAGTATCATAAAGTTCAATAAACGGGGTTTGCTAACAGTTTGCAAGACTCACAGCAATCCAAGCAGAATGACAATCAGGCAAAAGGCAAAAAGGAAATGCAAGAAGAGAACAAACCAGGTTTTTGGCTCCATCTTATGGCTGTTGGAGGAACCTCAGCCAATCACAATGCCAGCATTCTCTTAAAGATACATCAGTATTAAATAATTATCCTGGTTTATATATTTCCAACCCAACTGTAAGGTGACTATCTTTCCTAACATTCTCTCCTTTGGGTAGGACAATATATAAAACCTTACAGTTTAAGTCCATATTCCTCACAGTAAATCTTATGTTTTACAGTGCCTTGGGCTTTCGTAAAATGATCTGCAATGTTATTCTCTGACACGCAACACTCCAGAGTAATCATTTTACTTTGAACACATTGTCTCACATTTAGATATTGTAGATTGATGTGTTTTGATCTTGTCTTTACAGCAAGATTGGAAGCCATCTGAATTGCTGATTGGTTGTCTTCATATACAACAATAGGTTCCTTTACATTAATTCCCATTTCTATCATTAGTTGTTTATGACATACTAAGTCTGTACATAATAGAGACAAACATGAGAATTCAGCCTCTGTTGTTGATAAGCTTAGATGTTTTTGTCAAATAGACCACCATCCAGTTAACAACTTTCTTAATAATACTACAGTACCTGATGTTGATTTACATGCAGGTACATCTGTAGTGAAACTTGCATCATCATATGCAGTTAAACTTAGTTCATCCTCAGGCTCCAAATATAATGCACAATGCATCGTTTGTTTAAGATATCTCAACACACGCTTAGCAGATTGCCAGTGCCTTTCAATAGGCTCAGCATTAAACCTGGCTAATTGGTTGACACTATATGCTATCTCTGGACTTGACCTATTAAGCCCATGTCACACTGCACCAACGGATGGAAAGAGGATGTAAAATGGAGAGAAACACTTGCCATCCGTTGGTTAACGCAATGCATCCGTTCTGTACTCACTGCATATGTTTTTCATACTCTCTATCCGTCCAGCATCCATCTACTGACATTTCATCTGCTCAAAAAGTTTTGAGCTGCACAAAACTTTTTGAGCGGATAAAGTATCCAACGCGTTCATTCTACATCTGCTACGCAGACGGGGAACATCCGTTATACATCCGTCGTCATCCGTTACGCATCCGCTATATCCGCTAGGCATCCACTGCACATCTGCGCAACTCACAACCGCTCCAGCGGAAAACAGACACAGGGAGGAAGTGAAACGGACATGGAACGGACATGCAGCATTAGTAGCACGGACATAGAAAGGATGAAAGCGGATGCAGCTCGCATATAAAGCATTAAAACGGAAAAATGTTTGTATAGGGGACGTATCTCGGATATTTAGGAGGTCTGGAGGATGTCTGGAGGATGCAGAAGGACACCTAGTGGAAAAACGATATTTCCTATAAAAAGGGGGAGGAAATCACCTGGATCTTACTTTCAGTCCAGCAGCCCTGCTGTGCAGATCTCTTCAGCCTTCATCTTGCTCTTGCTCTTCCACAGCATTCAGTCATCTCCACCATGGATCATTGCACACTCCTTTTGGTAGCTGCCATCATTCTACAACAGTGCGAAGCCCTCTACAGGCTCTTTCACCTGTTCTATGGGAAGAAAAGGAGGTGTCCAAGAAGTGTCTGGGTCTGAAGATGGATCGCGAGAAGAGCCGAGTATGGACTGTATGACAAGCTAATGGTGGAGCTGAGGAACGAAGACACTCGTGCATTCCAGAACTTCATGAGGATGCCACCAGCCATGTTTGACGAAGTTGTGGAGCGGCTGAGACCCAGGTTGACCAAGGTAAACACCAACTTCAGGCCCAGCCTGGACCCTGGGCTGAAGGTGGCACTGACTCTGCACCACCTGGCCTCTAGGACCATGCACAGGAACATGCAGTAGACCTGGAGAGTGCCACACAACACCATCAGCATGGTGGTCAGAGAAGTGGTGCAGGCCATCATCGAAGAATACCTGGAGGAGCTCCTCCAGTGCTCCTCCACTGAAGAAGGCTGGAAGAAAGTTGCAGAGCAGTGGTATCAGAAGTGGAACTCCCCCCACACCATTGCAACCATAGATGGGAAGCACCTGGCCTGCAAAGCTCCATAGGTGTGGCACCTGGGAGTGTGGACCATACAGTCCCACTATGCTTGCACTGGAGGCTTATCTATTCCACAGCTATTACCCATCCCACAGGTATCCCTGCCCATTCCACTGCTATCCTAACCCATCCCACAGCTATTACCCATCCCACAGGTATCCCTGCCCATCCCACTGCTATCCTTACCCATCCCACAAGCATACAAAGGCTTAAACCATTTCTAAAAGTTTCCACCAAGACTTTATTGACTAAAAGAACTGAAGCAAGTGTGTGAAGCAGAGATAACCTTTATTAATAACAAACTGTTAAAGCAAAATGACCCAAGTAAAGTGTCCCAAGCAAAGATAAAGTCAACAGGTAGCAACCCAGTCTCTGGCACTCTTCTCAGTCACTCTGAGGCATGCCCATCCCCTTCAGGGATGAAGGGTCCAGGTGCTGTGGAGGTGGCAGTGGCTGGAGTGCTGGTCTGAGGTGCCATTGGGGTGCCTGGCCCCGAGAGGACAACAGGGGATGGTGTGTGGAGGAAGCTCTCAGAGAGCTGGCTCAGTCCTGTGATGTTGAGAGCCTCTTCCTCCATGACATGGGGTGTTAGTCCCAAGACTGATGACAGATGTTCTGAGGCCAGGCTTGGCTGTGGGGTGGAGGAAGGAGGAGTGTAGTGGGGCTGTCTGGTCTGCGGGTGAGTGAGGTGAGGCATCGGTGGCATCTGTGGTGTTGGTGGCATCTGTGGCGTCAGTGGCATCGATGGCATCGGTGGCACCTGTGGCGTGCGATGTGCCTGTGCCTGGACTGGGAAGGGCTGCCTGTGCTGCTGGAACTCCTGGTAGCCATAGCCTTGGTAGGTGAGGGGCTGTTGAAAGCCTTGGAAGGGCTGTGACATCACCTGGGGTGGAGGAACAGACCTGGACTGGGTGGGAGCAGGTTCAGCTGGGCCTGGAGGGTTGTGAAGAAGACCGGTGATCCTGTCCTTGATCACCTGGTACTGTGATTCGGACATGTCCATGAGGGTCTGTTTGACATAGGTGAGGAAGGGCTTTCTGTTAGAGGATGGTATGTTGGAGTGTACCAACTGAGAGAGGAGATCTACGCTCCTTTTGATGGTGTCCCTGATCTCCAGCAGGACAGTGTGGCTCTGTCCCTCTGGTCTGCCTCTCTGCCTGCTTTCTGTGGAGGTGGAGCTGGGCGTGGGGGTGGGTTGGTCTCTGGTGGCAGTGGTCTCCTCTTGCTCCAACTGCATCAGGGGGTCCTCCACACGCTCCGCCACGGGGAGTGCAGCTGTTGGTGGGGTCTCCGTCGTGGGGCGCTCCACAGATACCTGCCTGGACACAGGAGCTGACTCTTGGCCAGAAGAGGACTGGCTCTCTGCAGGCTGCCTGAGAGTGAGCATAGACAGAGGGGCTGCTCCTCAGTGGTGGACCTCATCCTCCAAGGAGCTACACTTGGCCATCACATAGGTCTCCCAGTCGGTGAGCTTGACCGCGGCCTGGCCAGACTTCTTCAGGTGCAGCTTCCTGTACCAGGTGTGCATGTGCTTCCACCACCCGAGGGGGACCTCCGAAGTGTAGCCCAGGCTCTCTGCCTTCTCTCTCCAAGCCGCCTGCTTCGGCTTGGTTTCTCGATAGAGCCTGTGTCCCTTCTGCCAGAGGTACTCGTTCTCCCTCAGCCATTCCAACACCTCATCCTCGTGTTCCTCTTTGATGGAGTACTGTCTCCTCTCCCTATCGTGCGATTGCCTCTTCCTCCCTCTGGCAGGGCCTTCTGGGCCCTTATCAGTAGGGCTTTGAGGTTCTAGGGGCTGGTCCACCACACCACCACCACCAGCAGCAGCAACAGCACCAGCAGCACCAGCAGGATCAGCAGCACCAGGAACACCAACAGCACCAGCAGCACCAGGAGCAGCACCAGCAGAGTAAGCACCAGCAGAAGCACAAGCCCCAGCAGAGTCAGCCCCAGCAGCAGAAGCCCCAGCAGAAGTGGAGTCAGGGCCAGGGGGTGGGATGGTGGCCCTGTCCTTCTTGCCAGGGCTGGCAGGAGTAGGCACAGGCTTCCTCTTCTTCCCCATGGTTGTTGGCTGGAGCTGTGTCTGGCAGCAGGTCTTTCCTCTGAATGGTGACCTGCTTGCGAGCTGCCTCCTTTTATATCCGCGGGGCTGATGCAATGCATCCTCCCCGCATGCGCAGTGAACGCTTTGCATCTGCTAGGCATCCGCTAGGCATCCGTGATTCATCCGTGATGCATCTGCGTCATCCGCTCCTTCCACTGCGCGTCTGCTTCGCTGTGCTCCCCCGGAAGCCCTGTGGATGTGTCATCTGCTTCCATCCCCTTCCATCCCCTAGGCTTCTGTGGAGCATCTGCTTAACTTCCTTGCTACGTCCTCCCCCCGTCCATTTCTTTTCATTGTTGTCCGCTCTGTTTATGCAAATTTGGGGCACTTTTGAGAGCGGATAACAACAGATGGAACATTTTCTCGTCCTCTGTGTCCTTTTTACATACATTTTGCATCCGTTGGCCAATGTGACCTGGCCTTTACTAAGATAGGGTAAGCTACCAATCAATGATTGATAAATGACTTTATCAAAAACAGGACTTTGCACATCATTGTGGCTAAACTCATAGCTCATTGTTGTTTTAGCTGGTTTATAATGTTCCATTTTAAAGTTTTTCAGTAATTGCTTAATTTTATCTGCCTATCAGATTTTGTAACCTCCCTTAGTTTTATCTATTTTCAAACCAAGATACTGTTCAATCTCACCTAAATGTTTGATTTTAAATTTCTTCTCTAACAGTGAAATAATCCCAATAGCTTCTTGCTCAGTCTTAGTGATTGATGCTATGTCATCAATGAACAATAGCAACAATGAAATTACACCATCACTTTCCTTTTTGAATAAACATAGATCAGCCATGCCAGCTACAAAACCTATCTTTGTTAATTCCTTCACTATGCACTGGTTCCATTCATAGCCTGATTGCTTTAAGCCATAAAGACTCTTTTTTAATCTCTAGCAATCAGTTTTTTTATCATTTTTTATCTCCAAAGGCTTCTTTAAATATACAGTATGTTGCAACAGTGCATGAAGATATGCCATCTCCACATCCAAATGGTTTATTGTGTATTTATTCTTAGTTGCCCACACTAATGCTGCTCGTAATGTGGTAGCCTTCAGACTAGGTGCAAACAACTCGTCATAGTTATCACGACTCCAATGAAGAATGAACTGGAGCTGAGACAGCTGAGATGCAATATGACCATAGTATTTTATTTACCTTACATTGACTGTGTTACTATGTTGGCGTGATGATGAAAATTCCTCAAATGACTGACATCGACTTCCTGGCAAGGAGTGATGCAATAATGATGATTCATGGCTGGATGTCAAGAGGATGGTGGTATAATAATGGTGCGGGGCAAATGGGGGATGGGGTGAATTGTCACGGGGCTGCATGGAATCATTGAGCAGCCGTGACACCAAACATTCTTGGGGAAGCAACACAGAGAACACTTCTTTCTTTAGTTTTCTGCCCCGGGATGAAAAAGACCGTACCCACAGAAGAACAACACATGACTTTTCAGCCGGGTTTGATTCCTCACTTGCAGAGGTGGTGCGGGGTTCAGAGCCCAGAAGAAGAGGAGCCACACACATGACGTCCAGTGGCGAACATTCAGAGTCCTTACCTTGACGTGAACTGCAGGAAGGATCTTGGAGATCCCCCAGAAGTACTGGCCACTGGGATCAGCACGTGGTATGGGGTCCACCCCCCACTGTAAACTTCTTTTGATGGAAATCCCGATCACATAGCTTTATTTCTCAGCCAAGTAATAAATCATTTGAAATTATATGCAACATACTACCCCTCCCAATGGTCAATGATAATAGTAATTGCTGGGGTATTAACTGGAAATGCAGCAGATTGGGTGGCAGAGTTGCATAGTGCCCGTGCTAGAGAATTGATTGATGTAGGGTTATTCTTGGATTCGCTTCATAATCAATTCGAGGATAAGTCTAGAGTACACCAGACTGAGGAATGGCCTTAAAACAAATTGGAAGACCAGTTGTTGAATACGTCAGGGAGTTCAGATGATTGGTTGGGAAATTGAGGACTTGGCCAGAATGTCTATTGATTAGGGAGTTCAGGGCCAATTTAGATTTAGGATTACAACAGGCTTGTTTCTACAGGGGTGTGCCCCAACAAATAACAGACTGGTATAAAACTGTTGTTGAATTAGACATAGGGTTGAAGGAATTTAGAGAGAAATCTGAAGTTCCATGAAAAAGTGGTTCAGTTGGGACTAATGTGGGAATAGGAAGGGGTGTGCAAGGAATTGTGGCCAACAATACCAGGGGTCATTTAAATCTTAGGTATTTTCATTATATTGGGACATAGGATGTTTGTATGTCCTACAATAGATACAGGACGTATGAAGCAAACAGCGAGGGGTCCTTCTGGAAATGTTTCACAAATCGGATATAGTGGCAAGGGAGTTAGTAGTCATGAAAAATCACAGGGTGTCACACAAGAACCATCAATAGAGAGATATGGAACATTGATAGATACTGCATGTACCCAATATCTAATTAGTCAATGTGTGGTGGATGAACTGCATGTGCTATTTGAACCCCTTCCTACCCGCAAGAAGTTAGAGCTGGTTGATGGGTCATTATTGGGGGGGAGGGGTACCGGTTATGATGATGACTGTTCCTATTCAATTAGAAATTGGAGCCCATTGGGAATGATTAAGGTTCATTGTTGTATCGGAAATGTGAGAGGCAGTTATTTTAGGTTTAGTATGGTTGGATTGTTGGAAGCCCACCATTTGGTGGGAAGGTGGTTTTAGATGGTTGAGGCTTATTTTATGTCCAGAACTGCCACAGCAAGAACCAGAAGTTCAACAACAGAGTTCAAGGTTGGAGCCCATCAGTTTGCTAGATGAACATAGTAGTTCCCCTTTTCCATCAGTCTTTCAGGATTTGGAGCAAGTATTTAGTGAGATGAAGTGTGAGATTCTATCACCGCACCGCCCAACGGACTGTGCTATCGAACTGATTCCAGGGGCAAAATTGCCAAAACCCCAGATGTATGCAATGACACCAAAGGAAATGACAGAAATGCAGAACTTTCTAGACAAGAATTTAGCTTGGGGATTCATTAAAGCCAGACGATCACACATAGCTGCCCCTGTACTATTCCAAGAAAAAAAAAGATGGTGGCCTACATTTGTGATTTCAGAGGACTTAACATGGACTGCATCAATAACCTGTACCCGTTACCATTAATCAGTGAGTTGTTGGCTACTTTATCAACTGGACGTTTCTTTACTAAATTAGACTTGCGCGAGGCATATTATCAGGTGGGAGTAAGACCTGAGGATGAATGGAAGACAATTTTCAATTGTCCCCTCAGAAGCTATCAATTTTGAGTAATGCCTTTTGGATTACAAGGGGCACTTGCGGTGTTCATGCAACTTATTAATGGTGTACTACAAGAACATTTATACTGTAAGGTGCTAGTATATTTGGAAGATATACTTATTTACACAAAAACTATGGAAGAACATGTCCAATTGGTGAGGAGTGTATTAATTAAATTATTAAATGCCAAATTATATATCAAATTATCTAAGTGTGAGTTCCATTGTATGAAACTAGACTACCTGGGATACTGAATCTCTAATGCAGGATTGGAGATGGATCCAATGAAGGTAAAAGCTGTAATGGAATGGAAAATCCCCCAAATAAGAAAACAGGTACATTTAATTGTCATTGGATTGTGGTCTGCCCAAGTGCTTGTTTCAATGTTTATTTCTTGAATGTTAGATATTAGTTCTGTTGACATCCATATCATATCAATTCTAGACCATGATAAATGTCTATTTGAATAGAAAGTATATTGTTTGGTTTTAGCATTTCTTTCTCTCCATGTGTCTTTTAAGTTCATTTCAGCAACCATTTTGAAAAAGGAATTTTGGGGGAGTCCTTCTGTTTTGCTTTGTTGCTGTTACTGTATAATCCAATTTATTGTCTACAATTCCATTAAAATTTCCCATCATAATTACATTAGCATAGTCCAGTTCAATTATTTTCATATGTAATTTTTTATAAAATTCTTCTTTTTTATCATTCGGGGCATAGATTGCAATTAGGAGTGTTTTCATATTATTGTCCATTATTTCCACCATTAATATTCTTCCATCTTCATCAGTATAGATCAATTTTGCTGGGATGGTCTCTTTAATATATAAAACCACTCCTCTTTTCTTACATTGGGTTAAAGAAGTAAATATTTTCCTTAGTTTTGGTTGTACCAACAATTGTTCATATTGTTTTTTTAATGTGTACTTCTTGTAGACAAATTATATCAAATTTTAATTTCTCTAATTTATGAAAAAAATTCCTTCTTTTGGTGATTGAGTTAAGTCCATTTATATTAATTGTAATCAATTTTTTTCTCTTCCATGGTTATATTTTATAATTAGGTTTGGCAGCTCTCGTAGATCTTAGTTCACGTTGTTCTTTGGCATCCACCTTTCCACCGACTGCGCCTTCTTCTTTTTCTGTCACCTTTTGACAGTCATCTTGAAATTCAGTTAATGAGATCTCTTTTTCTGCCTCCTTTTCTTTCCTTCCAAAGAATTCTGCATAGAATAATTCCGCTATCTCAATTGAATCAATTCTATATCTCTGCTCTTACCATATGAACATTAACCCTTCTGGGATCAGCCATCTATAATTCACCTCTTTTTTAAATAGGATTTTGGTCAAGAATCGGTATTCTCTTCTCATCTCTCTCACTCTTCTGGGTATTTGCTTAAAAACCACAATCTCCTTGTCTTTATATTTCAATGCTTTCTCTTTTGCTGCTTGCAATATTTGCGTTTTGATAGCTTTTTTTGTAAATCTGATGTGGACTTCTCTTGGAAGGTTATTCCTCATCGCATATCTTGTGAAAACTCGATAAACCTCATCTATTCCATCCATCATCTTCTCCTAAGTTATTTCCAAAGCTTCAGAAAGCATTTCTATCATTATTTCAGCTAAATTTTGTGCTTTTTCTTCCTCTACATTTTGAAATCTGAGATAAAATTCTGATCTATCCATCTCCCATCTCAACATACCACTTTTATCTTGTTCAATCACCATTAATCTATTATCAATATCTCCAATCTTCTGATCTCTTTGTTGATCTTCTTTAATTTTTTGGAATCTCTTTGTCAGGCAGAGCTCCATTCAAAATCCAAGAAAGAAATACTTAGACTCTTTAAGTTAGAGAAAAGTTATCTTTTACAAAAAGTGAAGTGGTAGCAACCAAAGAATTCTGAATCTGAGAAATTAGGCACACAATTCACATATACAAAGTGATGGAAGTGTTCCCACCCCCAATAGTTCAGATGAAACTTCCAATTAGAAGTTGTGAATATGATCATGTGGGCATCTTCAGGT
>BLBF01000011.1:41310253-41328401 GCA_015471245.1 Laticauda colubrina
GAAGATCTTGAAGGCTGACATTCGGCCCTCCTAGAAAAAGGAAAACCATCAGTCCTAGAAGAGAGAGAGGAGAAAATATAAAGACAATTATTAATCATCAAACAATTACAAAAGAATACACTCCTAGGGCTTGTCAGGATACTTGGAATGAAATGCTTTGATCAACTTAGGGGCTTTAAAGTCGGTTTCATTAACTCATTCGGCTTGTGAAGAAGGGAAATGTTTCCAGGCTACAAGACACTGGAGCTGACCCCTCCATTTGCGAGAGTCCAGAATTTCTTTAACTTCAAAATGTTGTTCACCTTCAATCAGTTTTGGTATGGGAGGGTCAGCGTGGATGGGTCTTAAATCAGAAGTATGTTCAGGTTTTAGCAAACTAACATGGAACACCGGATGAATTCATCGAAGAGTTTTTGGTAAGTTCAGCTGGACTGTTACAGGATTTATAATCTGTTCAATCGTGAAAGGACCAACATATTTAGGACCAAGCATCTTTGACTTTTGAGTGGTTTTCAGGTATCTGGTGGACAGGAAAACTTTGTCGCCCACTTCATATAATTTCTGTGGAGATCTTTTCTTGTCTTCAAACTTCTTATGAGCTTGATGGGCCTCATCTAATGCTTTGCGTGTCACTGGCCAGTGAAGTTGGAGTTGAGTTATGTTAGGCTTTTCATGAGCAAGTTCAGGTATGGGTACAAAATCTTGTCCTGAAGCTACTTTAAATGGAGTAAATCCAGTACTACTATGTACGGAGTTGTTATATGCCACTTCAGCAAATGGTAGTAAGTCGGACCAGTTATCTTGTTGATAATTTATGTAACATCTAAGATACAGTTCTAACACTGTGTTAGTCCTCTCACAGGCCCCATTGGTTTGTGGGTGGTGGGCGGAGCTTAAGCCCTGGGTGGAGCCTATCAACTTCAGGAACTCTTTCCAAAAATTTGAGGTAAATTGGACCCCTCTGTCAGAGATTATGCGTTCCGGGACGCCATGTAACCTATAGATATGTAATATAAATAGTTTAGCCAGCATCTTAGCAGATGGAATCTTGGAACAAGGTATGCAATGTACTTGTTTGGAAAACAAATCAGTTACTACCCAGATAACCGTATTTCCACTGCTTTCGGGTAATTCTACTATAAAGTCCATAGAGATTTCCTTCCAGGGGGCTGTTGATCTAGCTACATTTTGTAACAACCCTACAGGCTTACCAGGAAGCTCTTTGCCGAAGCACAAATTGGACAGCTAGCTACATAAGCTTCAATGTCCTTCTTTAAAGTAGGCCACCAGAAGTGCCGCTTAACCAGGTGTAAGGTTTTCACAAATCCAAAGTGACCAGCTGCTTTAGAATCATGAGCTTGTTGTAGTATTTGGCCCCTCAGCACCTGTGGCACATACAACTTGGTCCCCACCCAAGCCAAACCATCTCTAACTGTATAGTCATTTGAATGAGCCAGGAACCACTCATCCAGTTTTAAAGCTTCTTTTAGTTGTTCGGTTAGGTCATTCGATAAATCCACTTCTGGTTTCTTCTTTTGGGCTCTGGTGATCACTGGGGTGGCTAGATGTTTGGTTGAGACAATTGGATTTATCACCTCCTGACGCATACTATTATATTGGGGTAGTCTAGAGAGAGCATCCACCATGAAGTTCTTCCCTCCTGGAATGTACTTCAGTGAGAAATTGAATCGCTTGAAGTACTGGGCCCAGCGAACTTGTTTAGGGGACAGCTTCCGAGGCGTTTTTAAGGCTTCCAATTTTTTATGATCAGTCCATACCTCAAATGGATGTTTTGCTCCTTCCAGGAAATGTCTCCAGGTCAGTAAGGCCCAACGAACTGCAAAAACTTCTTTTTCCCAGACGGCCCACCTTCTCTCGGTTTCAGACAGCTTACGGGAGGTATACGCACAAGGCTGAAAGGTCCCTTTCTCGTTGCTTTGAAGTAACACCGCTCCAACAGCCACATCACTTGCATCGGCTTGAATCACAAAAGGAGCTTCCATATCCGGGTGCTTTAGCACTGGTTCTGCAGCAAACAGGTTCAAAGAATTCTGAATCTGAGAAATTAGGCGTGCAATTCACATATACAAAGTGATGGAAGTGTTCCCACCCCCCAATAGTTCAGATGAAACTTCCAATTAGAAGTTGTGAATATGATCATGTGGGCATCTTCAGATGATGATGAGGCCTCTGTCCGTTGACCTTAGCATACTTTGATAACGGGTTGCAGTTGCGCAGAGAAAAGAAAGCTAAGCGAGAAATAGAAACCTAACTCTATTGTATGCTCCCCCCCTCATTTACATAACAGAAGAATGGAACACCTCCAGCTCACTTACCAGACTTATCCCTACCTCCCCTCCCCCCCGTTTCTTATGACAGCCGAAAGATACAAAGCGATAGTAGAAGATCTTGAAGGCTGACACTCTCATCATATTTTAACATCATTTGTTGGATGGTCTCAATTTTTTCATCAGTCTTCCCTGTTCTTTGTTCAATGTTCTCTATTTTCTTTTCAGTTTTCTCTGATCTTTTTTTAATATCTTGGACTCCTTGCATAATCATCTGCAGAGTAACTTTGTCTTGTTCTTTTTCTTGCTTTAACATTGTCTGCATTGAACATTGTCCTCCAGATGTTGGAGAGGAAGGAGTAGAAGTTGAAGAACCAGCAGCTGTAAATTTCCTACTCATTTTAAGCAATTCAAATTCTTCAGATTCTTCTAAACTTTAATCCAAGTTATAAAATAGCGAATTAAAATTCAAAATAAGAATAAAAATAGTGAGGAGGAAAAAAACCCAACAATAATAATAATGAAAATAAAATGGAAGCAAGAAAAAAGAAGAAAAAAAGATAAAAAAAACCAATTTCTTCAGGTTCTTGTAAACCTTAATCCAATCAAAAAGCGCTTATGAGAAAAAAGAAAAGGAAGAAAAAGGAAAAGAAAAAATTATTCTGGTTCTTCAACATCTTAATCCAGTTAGAGGGTCTCCAATGGAAAAGAAGAAAAAGTATAGAGATAAACCAAATAGCTGAGTAAAAAAAAAGAGAACAAATATACACACACAAAAAAAGGAAAGAAACAAAAAATAGACAAGAAAAGAGGCTTAAGGCTTTCCCTTTAAAATAAAAAAATACGCGTGGAAGTTGGTCTTCTAAAAAAAAAAAAAAAAAGACAAAAGCAAACACCAAAAAGGTCAGTGGAAAAAAAAAGAAGTCCAATAATGGTAGTAAGAAGTAATATCACAGCTTAGTAAAAGACACACTGAACTTTGTTTAATTGTCCAAGGCTCTTTTTATAACTCTTCTCCAAAAACTTAACACCTTTCTTTCCATAAGCTTCAACACCAGATTTCAACTGTTGATAAAAATCCAGAAAAGCACCTGCAATAACACTCTACCATGCTCTTCCCTCTATCTTAAGGGCCTGTCACATAGGCCGATGGATGCAAAACATATGTAAAAAGGACACAGCGGACGAGAAAATGTTCCATTCGTTGTTATCCGTTCTCAAAAGTGCCCCGAATTTGCAAAAGCAGAGCGGACAACAACGGAAAGAAACGGACGGGGAGAGGATGTAGCGAGGATGTTAAGCGGATGCTCCATGGAAGCCTAGCGGAAAGAAGCGGATGGAAGCGTATGGCACATCCACAGGGCTTCCTGGGGAGCACAGTGAAGTGGACACGCAATGGAAGGAACGGATGCAGAGCGGAGGCCAAGCGGATGAAGCAGATGCTTCGTGGACGCCTAGCAGATGCCTAGCGGATGCCTAGCAGATGCAAAGTGTTCACTGCGCATGTGGGGAGGATGCATTACGTCAGCCCGGCGGATATAAAAGGATGCAGCTCGCAAGCAGGTCACCATTCAGAGGAAAGACCTGCTGCCAGACACAGCTCCAGCCAGCCAACAACCATGGGGAAGAAGAGGAAGCCTGTGCCATCTGCTGCCAGCCCTGGCAAGAAGGACAGGGCCACTATCCCACCCCCTGGCCCTGACTCTGCTTCTGGTGGAGCTTCTGCTGCTCGGGCTGACTCTTCTGGTGCTGGAGCTTCTGCTGACGCTGCTCCTGGTGCTGGTGCTTCTGCTGGTGCTTACTCTGCTGGCGCTGCTCCTGGTTCTGGTGCTTCTGCTGGTGCTTACTCTGCTGGCGCTGCTCCTGGTGCTGGTGCTTCTGCTGGTGCTTACTCTGCTGGTGCGGCTCCTGGTCCTTCTGGTCCTATTGGTGCTCCTGGTGCTCCTGGTGCTCCTGGTGCTCCTGGTGCTCCTGGTGCTCCTGGTCCTGCTGGTTCTGCTGGTGCTTACTCTGCTGCTGCTGATCCTGGTCCTGCTGGTGCTGCTGGTCCTGCTGGTGCTGCTGGTCCTGCTTTTGCTGCTACTGTTGTTGCTGCTGCTGGTGGTGGTGGTGTGGTGGAGCAGACCCTAGAACCTCAAAGCCCCTCTGATGAGGGCCCAGATGGCCTTGCCAGAAGGAGGAAGAGGCATATGTGAGAATGGGAGAGGAGGCAATACTCCATCGAAGAGGAACATGAGGATGAAGTGCTGGAATGGCTGAGGGAGAACGAGTATCTATGGCGGAAGGGACACAGGCTCTATTGAGACACCAAAAGGAAGCAGGCTGCTTGGAGAGAGAAGGCAGAGAGCCTGGGCTATACTTCGGAGGTCCTCCTCGGGTGGTGGAAGCACATGCACACCTCATATGGGAAGATGCACCTCAAGAAATCTGGCCAGGCCACGGTCAAGCTGACGGACCGAGAGACCTACGTGATGGCCAAGTGCAGCTTCATGGAGGGTGAGATCCGCCACCAAGGAGCATCCCCTCTGTTAAGCCTGGGTTCCCCAACCAGGGTTAGGTAGACAAGCTAAACAGAATGTGCAGCGTAAGTCAGATAGGCACACAGATAAATGAGTGAGCTAAGCTTGTATGTTTATTAACATACAGTAAAAATAACAGATACGCTTGTGCTATCAAGAATATATTTTATTCCAGTATAAGTTTATAGCATAGTCAAAAACAGTCCTATATTCATTTACCATGTAGTCAGTCCATTCAGGGATATTCAGTTAGCAAAGTCCATGTAGAATATCCTATTGTCAGTTCACATAAATCAGTCCGTTGTTGTCTCTCCCGTTCGAGCAATGCAGTCTTGCTTCCAAGCAGTAATCAGGGATCATCAAAGCCAGAGAGAGAGAGCAAGCTGTAGCCTTGCTACTTTTATATGGTTTTCATAACCACACCCACAATTGCTATTTTGCAGTTAAAGCTGCATACACTAACTATGATTCATAGTTAGTATTTCACCTAAAACAGTTAGGGTGAACAATGTTATCCCTAACACCCTCTGACAACCCTCTCTCTCAGGCAGCCCGCAGAGAGCCAGTCCTATTCTGGCCAAGAGTCAGCTCCTGTGTCCAGGCAGGTACCTGTGGAGCGTCCCACGACGGAGACCCCCCCGGCAGCTGCACTCTCCATGGCAGAGCTCATGGAGGACTCCCTGACGCAGTTGGAGCAAGGAGAGGGCACTGCCACCAGAGACCAACCCACATCCACCCCCAGCTCCACCTCCAGAGAAAGCAGGCAGAGAGACAGACCGGAGGGGCAGAGCCACACTGTCCTGCTGGAGATCAGGGACACCATCAGAAGCAGCGTAGATCTCCTCAGCTGGTACACACCGACGTCCCATCCTCTAATTGCAAGCCCTTCCTCACCTATGTCAAACAGACCCTCATGGACATGTCCGAATCACAGTACCAGGTGATCAAGGACAGGATCACCGGTCTTCTTCACAACCCTCCAGACCCAGCTGAACCTGCTCTCACCCAGTCCAGGTCTGCTCCTCCACCCCAGGTGATGTCACTGCCCTTCCAAGGCTTTCCAGATGCCCTCACTTACCAAGGCTATGGCTACCAGGAGCTCCAGCAGCACAGGCAGCCCTTCCCAGTCCAGGCACAGGTACATCGTACGCCACCGGTGCCACCGATGCCACTGATGCCACCAATGCCACCAATGCCACTGACACCACCGATGCCACCCACGCCACTGATGCCACCGATGCCTCACCTTGCTCACCTGCAGACCAGACATCCCCACTACACTCCTCCTTCCTCCACCCCGCAGCCAAGCCCGGCCTCAGAACATCTGTCATCGGTCTTGGGACTGACACCCCATGTCCTCCAGGAAGGGACTCTCAACATCATAGGACTGAGCCAGCTCTCTGAGAGCTTCCTCCACACACCATCCCCTGTTCTCCTCCCGAGGCCAGGCACCCCAATGGCACCTCAGACCATCACTCCAGCAGCAGCCACATCCACAGCACCTGGACCCTTCACCCCTGAGACTATGGGCATGCCTCAGAGTGACTGAGAAGAGTGCCAGAGACTGGGTTGCTTCCTGATGACTTTATCTTTGCTTGGGACACTTGGGTCATTTTCTTTTACAGTTTGTTGTTAATAAACACGATCTTTGCTTCACACACTTCCTTCAGTTCTTTTAGTCAATAAAGTCTTGGTGGAAACTTTTAGAAATGGTTTAAGCCTTTGCATGCTTGTGGGATGGGTAAGGATAGCAGTGGGATGGGCAGGGATACCTTTGGGATGGGTAATAGCTGTGGGATGGGCAGGGATACCTTTGGAATGGGTAATAGCTGTGGGATAGATAAACCTCCAATGGAAGCATCGTGGGACTGTATGGTCCACCCTCCCACGTGCCACACCTTTGACCCTTCATTATCAATAACAATGTAATCATTGATCCACACATTTCAACATAAACACAACTCTTTATTAAATGCCCTGTTCATTGTAGGGCCACTTAACATACATGGCACAATCTCATCAATGTGATGAGATAGGCTGAAGGAAGCATGTATTAAGCCTCTATCATCCTGTCTTGCCACTCCACTGCTCCAGCGGGGGAGTTGCACCAGTGTTTCAGGGGGTTGTGCTGCTTTTTCCCTTCACGTGAAGCTCTGTTGGGTCTTGCACATCCACAGTGTCTATCAGGTTTCGCCCTTGCCTCCATTCCCCAGGCTCCATGTCCCCATTGCTTTGTTGGAGGTCCATGAGCCTGTTCTGTACCACTGGGTAGCAGGTGCGCATGAGATTGTGCAGGATGCAGCAAGCTTCCACGATCCTCCTCACGGTCTGTGGGCGATGCTGCATGGTGGTGAGAAGTACCTGGAACCTGTTGCCAGGATGCCAAAGGCGTTCTCCACCACCTGCCTTGCCCTGGACAGCCTGTAGTTGAAGATCCTCTCTTCACGGGTGAGGCATCTGGAAGTGTAGGGCTTCATGAGGTAGGTTATGAGGGAGAAGGCGTCATTCTCCCACGATGAAGTAGGGCACATCTTGTGTGTCGTTGGGCATGGGGTCTGGATCTGGGAAGCCCATGATGAGATTGCATTACAGCCCATCCTTGAGGTGACTGGCGTTGTATACCTGGGCATCTGAAGATGACCCGTTGCCTGAAGCATCGATGTACATGAACTTGTCGTCAGCATCGACCATGGGGAAGAGGATGATGCTGAAGAAGCCCTTGTAGTTGTGATAAGTGGACCCTGATTTGGCTGGAGCTTTGCAGGCCACGTGCTTGCCATCTGTGGCTCCAATGGTGTGGGGGAAGTGCCACTTCTGATACCACTGCTCTGCAACTTTCTTCCATCCTTCTTCAGTGGAGGGGCACTGGAGGAGCTCCTCCAGGTATTCTTCGATGATGGCCTGCACCACTTCTCTGACCACAATGCTGATGGTGTTGTGTGGCACCCTCCAGACGTACTGCATGCTCCTGTACGTAGTCCCTGAGGCCAGGTGGCGCAGAGTCAGTGCCACCTTGAGCCCAGGGTCCAGGCTGGGCTGGAGGTTGGTGCTCTGCTTGGTCAATCTGGGTCTCAGCCGCTCCACAACTTCGTCAAACATGGCTGGAGGCATCCTCATGAAGTTCTGGAATGCACGAGTGTCTTTGTTCCTCAGTTCCACCATCAGTTTGTTATACAGTCCGTACTCGGCTCTTCTCGCGATCTAACTTCGGACCCAGACACTTCTTGGACACCTCCTTTTCTTCGCATAGAACAGGTGAAAGAGCCTGTTGATGGCTTCACATTGTTGTAGAACGATGGCGGCTACAAAAAGAAGTGTGTGATGATCCATGGTGGAGATGACTGGATGCTATGGAAGAGCAAGAGCCAGATGAAGGCTGAAGAGGTCTGCACAGCAGGGCTGCTGGACTGAAAGTGAGATCCAGGTGAGTTCCTCCCCCTTTTTATAGGAAATATAGGTTTTCTGCTAGGTGTCCTTTTGCATCCTCTGGACATCCTGCAGACATCCTAAATATCCGAGATACATCCCCTATGTGAATGTTTTTTCCGTTTTAATGCTTTGTATGCGAGCTGCATCCACTTTCATCGTTTCTACGTTTGTGCAACTAACACTGCATGTCCATTCCACGTCCGTTTTGCTTCCTCCCTGTGTCCGTATTCCGCTGGAGCGGATTCGAGTTGTGCAGATATGCAGCGGATGCCTAGCGGATTTAGCGGACACGTAAGGGATGACAACGGACATCTAATGGATGTTCCCCGTATGCATAACAGATGTCTAATGGACGCGTTGGATACATTTTCCGCTCAAAATGTTTTGTGCAGCTCAAAACTTTTTGAGCAGATGAAATGTCAGCAGACGGATGCTGGACGGATAGAGAGGATGAAAAATGGACGCAGTGAGTACAGAACAGAAGCATCGCGTTAACCAACGGATGGCAAGTGTTTCTGTTTTACATCCTCTTTCCATCTGTTGGTGCTGTGTGACAGGGGCTTTATCAAGTAGCAGTGTCCTTGTAACAAAGTCTCAGTTCTTCTCAGCTTTCTCAGCTTTGTCTGGTCACAGAAAATAAGGTATTTTCAAGCCTCTAGTTGGCAGTGTTACACAGTTTCTTTTACTCTCACTTTCCCCCTCCTTTCTCACCAAATATACTAAAAATTAACCAAAAAAGGGAAAATATTTTAAAAAGAAAGAGATAACTAAATAAGTAAAGGGAGCCTCTCACATGAAATATTACAAAGTTAAAAAGGAGAAGAAAAAAGTAAATATAAAAAAAGAACCAGTCCCGTTTCAAAGCACGAGCTCAAAAATCCGACTGTACTAAAAGAAAAAAACAACACCTTACTTTGACCCTTCTGTTTAAAATCGCCGCTAGATCATTTATGTCAAACACTTTTACAGATTTCTTCTTTCTTTTAGGATGTCCTTTCAAGTCTTAAGATAAGAAAAAATAAGTTCTCACCAAACCGGCACACTTTCTCTTCCTATTTCTTCGGTTCCGGAGCTGTCCCAACTTGAGCAGCTTTAATGGCTGCCTCTTTGCCGGTGGCAAAAAGAGCTTTTCCCAGATCGGCCAGGGATTGTGCAGTATCCCTGGGATCAGCAGGATGTGCTCTTCACTTCTGCCATCTCTTCGGGACGGTTTAGGTCCAAAAGAACTGTCCAGGGGCAAAGATATCGGGTGTGATCTCAGACCTCTGAGATCGCTTGCCGCATCATCACGATGCCAGCTCCGCCCCCAGAGAGAAATGGCAAAAGTTGTGGGCTCAAAATTATAAAATGACAATGTCAACAGCATATAAAGAAAATTTGTATAAGATGCTTTACAGGTGGCACTTTCCCCCGACAAGAATAGCAAGGATGTTCAAGAATAAGCCCGAAAAGTGTTGGAAATGTCATCAGATACCTGGCTCATATTACCATATGTAGTGGACTTGTGTGGATGCCAAAAAATATTGGACTAAAATCCACAGGTGGTTGGAAAAAAATGACAAAAAAACATATAGATTTGAAACCAGAGATATTTTTATTGGGAATCTTTCCTGAAACATATAGCAAAGATTTGAAATATTTGATTGTAAATGTGTTAAGGCCCTGTCACACTGCCCAACGGATGCAAAACGTTAGTAAAAAGAACACAACGGATGAGAAAAATGTTCCATCCATTGTTATCTGCTCTCAGAAGGGGCGAAAATTTGCATAACCAGAGCGGATAACACGGAAAGGAATGGACGCGGGGGAGACGCAGGGCGCATGGAAAGCGGATGCGGAACGGAAGCCCAGAGGATGGAAGCGGATGAGAGCGGATGGCACATCCGCAAGGCTTCCGGGGGACCTCAGCAAAGCGGATGCGGAACGGATACAGCAGATGCAGAGTGGATGCAAAGTGGATGAAGCGGATGCAGAGCGGATGCACAGTGGATGCACAGCGGAAGCCTAATGGATGCCTAGTGTTAATTGCGCATGCGGGGAGGATGCATTGCGTAAGCCCCGCGGATATAAGGGAAGCAGCTCGGAAGCAGGTCACTATTCAGAGGAAAGACCTGCTGCCGGACGGATTGACAGCCTTACCTGCCCTGCCTGCATGTCTGCCTGCAAGCCTTGCTGCCAGCCTTGTTGCAATCCTTGCAGCCAGCCTCCCTGCCAGCCTTGCTGTCTGCCTGCCTGCCAGCCTTGCTGCCAGCCTCCCTGCAAGCCTTGGTGCATGCCTGCCTGACAGCCTTCCTGCCAGCCTTCCTGCCAGCCTTGGTGCCTGCCTCCCTGCCAGCCTTCCTGCCAGCCTTGGTGCCTGCCTCCCTGCCAGCCTTCCTGCCAGCCTTGGTTCCTGCCAGCCTCCCTGCCAGCCAGCACCCCACAACCATGGGGAAGAACAGAAAGCCTCAGCCATCTGCTGCCAGCCCTGGCAAGAGGGACAGGGCTACCATCCTGCCCCCTGGCCCTCACTCTGGTTCTGCTGGGGCTTCTATAGCACGGGCTCGCTCTTCTGGGGCTGTGGCTTCTGCTGCTTCTGCTTCTGGAGGAGCTGATGATGCGGGGGATCAGACAAGCACTCCAGCACCAGCCACCTCCACAGCACCTGGACCCTTCACCCCTGAGACTGAGTGACCAAGAGGAGTGCCAGAGACTCATTTTTGTTTTATAGCTTGTTGTTAATAAAGTATATTTTGATTCACACACTTGCTTCATTTCTTTTTTTTTTGATAAAGTCTTGGTGGAAACTTTTAGAAATGGTTTAAGCCTTTGCATGCTTGTGGGATGGGTTAAGATAGCAGTGGGATGGGTTGAGATAGCAGTGGGATGGGCAGGGATACCTTTGGGATGGGTAATAGCTGTGGGATGGGCAGGGATACCTTTGGGATGGGTAATAGCTTTGGGAGGGGCAGGGATACCTTTGGAATGGGTAATAGCTGTGGGATAGATAAACCTCCAGTGCAAGCATTGTGGGACTGTATGGTCCACCCTCCCAGGTGCCACACCTATGGCCCTTTATTATCAATAATAATGTAATCAATCATCCACACATGTCAACATAAACACAACTCTTTATTAAATGCCCTGTTCATTGTAGGCCCACCCAACATACACGGCCCAATCTCATCCGTGTGATGAGACAGGCTGAAGGAAGCATCCATTAATCATCTATCATCCTGTCTTGCCACTCCACTGCTCCAGCGGGGGAGTTGCACCAGTGTCTCAGGAGGTTGTGCTGCTTCTTCCCTTCACGTGAGGCTCTGTTGGGGCCTTGCACATCCTTAGTGTCTATCAGGTTTCGCCCTTGCCTCCATTCCCCAGGCTCCATGTCCCCATTGCCTTGCTGGAGGTCCATGAGCCTGTTCTGCAAGATTGGGTAGCGGGTGCGCATGAGATTGTGCAGGATGCAGCAAGCTTCCATGATCCTCCTCACGGTCTGTGGGCGATGCTGCATGGTGGTGAGAAGTACCTGGAACCTGTTGGCCAGGATGCCAAAGGCGTTCTCCACCACCTGCCTTGCCCTGGACAGCCTGTAGTTGAAGATCCTCTCTTCACGGGTGAGGCATTTGGAGCTGTAGGGCTTCATGAGGTAGGTTGTGAGGGAGAAGGCGTCATTCTCCCACGATGAAGTAGGGCACATCTTGCGTGTCATTGGGCAGGGGGTCTGGATCTGGGAAGCCCATGATGAGGTTGTGTTCCAGCCCCTCCTTGAGGTGACTGGCGTTGTATACCTGGGCATCGGAAGATGAGCTGTTGCCTGAAGCATCGATGTACATGAACTTGTAGTCAGCATCGACCATGGGGAAGAGGATGATGCTGAAGAAGCCCTTGTAGTTGTGATAAGAGGACCCTGAGTTGACTGGAGCTTTGCAGGCCACGTGCTTGCAATCGATGGCTCCAACAGTGTGGGGGAAGCTCCACCTCTGATACCACTGCTCTGCAACTTTCTTCCATCCTTCTTCAGTGGAGGGGCACTGGAGGAGCTCCTCCATGTATTCTTTGATGATGGCCTGCACCACTTCTCTGACCACAATGCTGATGGTGTTGTGTGGCACCCTCCAGGCGTACTGCATGCTCCTGTAGGTGGTCCCTGAGGCCAGGTGGCGCAGAATGAGTGCCACCTTGAGCCCAGGTTCCAGGCTGGGCCAGAAGTTGGTGTTTTCCTTGGTCAACCTGGGTGTCAGCTGCTGCACAACTATGTCAAACATGGCTGGAGGCATCCTCATGAAGTTCTGGAATGCCCGAGTGTCTTTGTTCCTGAGCTCCACCATCAGCTTGTTGTACAGTCCATCCTCTGCTCTTCTGGTGAACCATCTTCGTACCCAGACGCTTCTTGGCCACCTCTTTGTCTTCCCGTAGTAGAGTTCACAGAGCCTATAGATGGCTTCGCACTGATGCAGAAGGATGGTGGCTGCCAAAAGGACTTTGTTATGATCCACGGTGGACATGACTGGATGCTGTGGAAGAGCAAGAGTCAGATGAAGGCTGCAGAGGTCTGCACCACAGGGCTGCTGTTCTGAAAGTGAGATCCGGATGAGTTGCTCCCCCTTTTTATAGGCAGTATATGTTTTCCCCTATGTGTCCCTTTGCATCCTCTAGGCATCCTCTAGACATCCCTAATATCCGAGATAGGTCCCCTCTGCGAACGTTTTTTCCGTTTTACAAGCTTTGTTTTCATGCTGCATCCGCTAGGCATCCGTTATGCATCCGTTCCGCGTCCGTTCCGCTTCCTCCCTGCGTCCGTTTACCGCTGGAGCGGATGGAGTTGCACGGATGCGCAGCGGATGCCTAGCGGATATAGCGGATGCGTAACGGATGCTTCAGGAACGCAGGCTACAGGAGGAGTGTGCTGGCTACCTGTGCTGGTGTGCCTCCACAAGTCCAGCCCTACTTAGCCTCATTTTTAACAACTATCGTCAAGGGCCTAAGAAGCAGTCAAAATGGCTGAACAGTTTCTGTCAGCCAACAGTATGGCAGGGCAAGGAGCCTCCTCCTCCTTTTCTTCTCCTCCCAACAAAAGATCCAGCTCTAGAAGGGGTAGGTCAACCAGCCAGGAGGCTGCTGAGAAAATTAAATCCAAGGCTATTTACTCCAGAAAACCATTGAGGGCTGAAGAGAAAGATGCTAACAGGAGGCAGAAAGCCCTGGAGAGGCAATTTTCCAAAGTGCAAGAGAGGGCTCAGCAAGAAAATATCACTTCTCTTGCCTTAACTGAACTGTTATTTTAAAAAAAAAACAGCTTTGCAGACTACTGTTGCACTTCCTACGAGCTAGTCACCTGGTAATAAGGAGCATTTTTCTATTTTCCCAACTGAAGGTCAGGTTGAGATAGAATGGTTTCCCTTTGATTGTAGGGCAACTGAAAGAGCTGATCCCCAGCTTAGGGAGGGGGCTTTCACCCCTGTAGCAACTTTACTCCAACTGTGGCAGGTCTCCACCCATTAGATACAGGGGCCTGGTCTATCTGAGGAGCTTAAATTCCTCATCTCACAAGCTATTTCCCAAGGAGTAGCCCTTCACCTTGGGAGTTGTGCTGCTTCTGTTGCCTCTGAGCCCCCTCCTCATCAGTCTCATCACTATATGTATGCAAGGGAAGCTGAGAAAGCACAGGGATCTGCATCTCCCCCTCACTCGTCCAGAAGCAGGGTCTTAGAGGAAACAAAATAAATAAAGCAAGGTTTTACGCTTGTCCTTGTTCTCTGTTAGGAATGGGTTCAAGGCTTCTCCGAAGAGAGAAGAACCCTTATAGGGAGCCAAAGCCAACCTCCATTTGGTCTTGGCATCCGCCTGCCATTGGTGAAGCCATACACGTCTGCGGGAGGTGTTGTTAGATGTGAGAGCCCTAGAGGAGAAATGGGCAGCATGCGAGGAGTTGGCTGAAAACTCAACTGCTGCCACCAGTTTATTAATGTCCTGGTGAATGCGTGTCTCCTCTAAAGGAACTCTCACCTGCAACTCCTTGAGCCAAAGTAAGGAGGTTCTTATGAAAAAGGAGGTGGCAGTGGCCACATTAACTGCCCAGGCATTTGCTAAGTTTGTCCTGCAGAAATTAATTTCCACCTTCCAGTCTTCGGGCTTCAGAGCCTCAGCAATATCCCCAGAGACTGTTGAGGGAAAAACTAGGAAGGCCAGAGCATCATCCACTGGAGGCAACTCTAAGGTGTCTGACAAAGAAGGAGCCATATTAAAGTGCCTCCTGTCATTGCTACCCAGTTTGGGGAATGTCCCAGGCTGATTCTACTGCCTTTGAACTACTTCAGGGAATAACCTGGGGCAGCAGATGTTATCCTGCATTAAGAGGATTTTGCCTTGTCTGACACCTAAGGACTCCTTATGAAGGAGGGATTTGAACAGCACTGGACAGAAAAGTCCAGTGAAGGGCCGAGGGTCAGGGGCCAAGTCAAGATCATCATCTGAGAAACCTTGCTTTATTTATTTTGTTTCCTCTAAGACCCTGCTTCTGGACGAGTGAGGGGGAGATGCAGATCCCTGTGCTTTCTCAGCTTCCCTTGCATACATATAGTGATGAGACTGATGAGGAGGGTGCTCAGAGGCAACAGAAGCAGCACAACTCCCAAGGTGAAGGGCTACTCCTTGGGAAATAGCTTGTGAGATGAGGAATTTAAGCTCCTCAGATAGACCAGGCCCCTGTATCTAATGGGTGGAGACCTGCCACAGTCGGAGTTGCAGATTGTTTATGATATATTGCCTCAATTGCCTTAATGCCTCCAAAGCCCATCTCTTCCATTTGAAATAACATAAATTATCAATTTACATTATTGAAGGCTTTTTCTGCATCTAAAAACCCTCATTCATTACATCAAGCATTGTAATGTTTAAAGATTCCTGCAGTCTTGTAGAATTCTACTGGTAGCCCATCTGGGCCCAGAGTCTTTCCAATGTTTTGTCTATTTCCATCATTGTTATTTTCCCTTCCAACATTATCTTAATGTCCTCAGGTATTTGGGGTAGATCTACTTTTTGCAGGTATTGTTTAACCTTTTCTTCTTCAATATTCTCTTGGTGATATAATTTCTCATAATACTTCTGCACTATTCTTTTTTTTTTCTTCATTTCCATTACAAACCATTTCATGCTCATTTATTAATTGTATTAGCTTTTTCATTTCTCTCTCCTTTTTCAGTTTATATGCCAGCCATCTGCCTCATTTATTTGCATTTTCAAAGAAGTTCTGTTTAACTCTCCTGATTTTTTGTGCTAGTCCCTCTTTTTCCATCAACCCCATTTTATGTTTAACTATTTCCATTTGATTTTTAATATCCTTCTTTTGTGGATATTTTTGTAGTTCTTTCTCAAGTTTCTTGTAGATTTCCTCTAATTTTTGTTGTGTTTGTCTTTTTAAATGTTCCTTCTCATATAATTTATAATTAGACCTCTGGCATAGGCCTTCATGATATCCATAGATTTTGTAATGAAGTTTCCTCCTTATTGTTTTCTTTAAAGAAAAAAGGCAGTTCTTTTTCCATATTTTGTATAAATTCTTTTTCCTTCAATATTGAATTATTCAAAGTCCATCTTGATCTTTTCCTTGTCCCTGACACATGACCCATATTGGGTTATGGTCCATCCAAGTACTTGTTTCTATATTTACTTCTTGTATATTAGAGATTAATTCTGTTGACATCCAAATGATATCTATTCTTGACCATGATAAATGTCTGTTGGAGTAGAATGTATATTATCTATTCTTAGCATTCATTTCTCTCCAAACACCTCGAATGTTTAATTCCTCTACCATATTGAAGAAGGATTTCAGACATATCTTTCTATTTTGTTTATTAACTTTCTGTGTTTTATAGTCCAACTTTATGTCCACTGTTGCATTAAAGTCTCCCAAGATGCATATATTATCATACTCCAATTCTATTATTTTCTTGTGCAATTTTTTAAATAAAATTCTTCTTGTTTTTCATTTGGTGCATAAATTGCTACTAAAAGCATCTTTAGGTTATTATCAATTATTTCCACCATCAATATTCTTCCTTCTTCATCTGTAAAGATTAATTTAGCTTTGATTGTATTCTTAATGTATAGAGCTACTCCTCTTTTATTTTTTTGCACCAATGAAGTGTATAGATTCCCAATTCTAGGATAATTCAATACTTGGACATGTTGTTTTTTAATATGAACTTCTTGCAAGCAGATTGTATCTAATTTTAATTTTTGTTATTTAAGAAACATTTTTTCCTTTTGATTTCCTTTTGAATCCAGTCCATTTTCAGTATATTTATTGAAATCAATTTCTTTTCTTCCATTGTTTATATTTTGGATGTAGGATTTATTGCTCTCAATGTTCTTTGCTCTCTTACTTCTTTTAGTTCCACCCTTTCACCTGCTGCTCCCTCTTCTCGTATCTTTTCACCTCTTTTTTCTTTTTCTCTTACTTCAAACATCTCCTCTTGAAGTTTAACTATTTCCTTGTCTCGTATTCTCTCCTCTCCTCTCGTATTAGAGGATAGAATTTCCTCTAATATTTCCTCTAAAATATTCACCATAAAATAATGCTGCTTTCTCTAATTGAGTCCAATCTGTGTCTTTGCTTTTGCCAGGTAAATATTAAGCCTTCTGGAATCAACCATCTGTAGTTCACTCCCTTCTTAATTAAAAATTTCATCAAGAATTGATATTCTCTTCTCAAATCTCTCACTTTTCTCAGTACTTGTTTTAAGACTTTAATCTCCTTTCCTTTATATTTCAATGGATCATCCCTTGCACTTGTAATATTTGTGTTTTGATTGCTTTCTTGGTGAATCTTACATGGACTTGTCTAGGTAACTTGTATTTCATAGCATATCTTGTATACACTTGGAACACTTCATCTATAACATCCATCATTTTTTCTTTGGATATCTTCAAGGCTCCCTCCAGCACTTCTATCATTATTTCTCCTTTTTTTTCCTCAATATTTTGAAATCTGAGATAGAAATCTTCTCTGTCCATCTCCCAGGTCAGCATTCCTCTTCCCTTGTGACATTCCACTGCTATCAGCCTGTTATCAATTTCTCCAACTTTTTTCTCTGTTTGATCTCCTTTCTCCAGCACGACGATTGAAGAATCTATGGATGGGTTGAAACATGCCATTCTGCCTGGAGACTGAGTCCATCATCTTTGCCAAACCCCCTTGTCAGGTGTCGCTTTCCCCAGTTCACGACTCAGTCTTGCCCTAAGATTGGCTCCTCAATATCCGGTCAGAAGCATGGATTCTTCAATCTTCCATTTAATGCGATCAGATTAGCTCTTGCAGAGCTGGTAAAGCACTGCTGGAGCTTTTTTTCTCCACCCTTTTTTCCATTTTCTTCCTTTGAGCCATTCCCTATAGCCTTCGTCCCTTGCAGCTGCTCTTTTGACAAGGAAGGCTTTTCCTGCACGCGGGCAGCCTGCTGCTCACCTGAAGCGCCACTTGTACAGGCACCACTTTTTTTGAAGCACCACAAACCGCTCAACAGCTGATTTTTTGGCTTTTCTTCACCTTTCGGGCTTTGTGGCTTTTGCGGCTTTAGCAGCTTCAGCAGTTTGCTTTTTGGTGCCATTGGCATTCTGGAGGCCAGTCTGATAGCCCCTTTTTGACTTGGCCATCCTCTGCTGCCAGATCTTCCACAGGGCAGCTTCAGGAACGCAGGCTACAGGAGGAGTGTGCTGGCTACCTGTGCTGGTGTGCCTCCACAAGTCCAGCCCTACTTAGCCTCATTTTTAACAACTATCATCAAGGGCCTAAGAAGCAGTCAAAATGGCTGAACAGTTTCTGTCAGCCAACAGTATGGCAGGACAAGGAGCCTCCTCCTCCTTTTCTTCTCCTCCCAACAAGAGATCCAGCTCTAGAAGGGGTAGGTCAACCAGCCAGGAGGCTGCTGA
>BLBF01000011.1:41328411-41359768 GCA_015471245.1 Laticauda colubrina
AATATCACTTCTCTTGCCTTAACTGAACTGTTATTTTAAAAAAAAAAACAGCTTTGCAGACTACTGTTGCACTTCCTACGAGCTAGTCACCTGGTAATAGGGAGCATTTTTCTATTTTCCCAACTGAAGGTCAGGTTGAGATAGAATGGTTTCCCTTTGATTGTAGGGCAACTGAAGGAGCTGATCCCCAGCTTAGGGAGGGGGCTTTCACCCCTGTAGCAACTTTACTCCGACTGTGGCAGGTCTCCACCCATTAGATACAGGGGCCTGGTCTATCTGAGGAGCTTAAATTCCTCTGGGGATATTGCTGAGGCTCTGAAGCCCGAAGACTGGAAGGTGGAAATTAATTTCTGCAGGACAAACTTAGCAAATGCCTGGGCAGTTAATGTGGCCACTGCCACCTCCTTTTTCATAAGAACCTCCTTACTTTGGCTCAAGGAGTTGCAGGTGAGAGTTACTTTAGAGGAGACACGCATTCACCAGGACATTAATAAACTGGTGGCAGCAGTTGAGTTTTCAGCCAACTCCTCGCATGCTGCCCATTTCTCCTCTAGGGCTCTCACATCTAACAACACCTCCCGCAGACGTGTATGGCTTCACCAATGGCAGGCGGATGCCAAGACCAAATGGAGGTTGGCTTTGGCTCCCTATAAGGGTTCTTCTCTCTTCGGAGAAGCCTTGAACCCATTCCTAACAGAGAACAAGGACAAGCGTAAAGTTGTGTCTTCTGTCACTAGGAGAGCTGAAAGGCAAGCTTTGCCTTACTGGTGTAGGTCTTCTTTTCATCAGCCAGACAATGTTACCAATCACTCCTCCTTTCAGTACCCTTCCCTCCCCAGGTCTGAACCTTTTAGGATAGGTTCAGGCAACCTCAGCAACCTCAGGCTAAGTAGAGGAAGGACATCCTTTTTGCTGCTTCAAGTTACTGCCAGACTTCTCCCACCCATTGGTGGGCATCTAATTTTATTTTCACACCAGTGAGAGAGGATGACTTCAGATTTGTGGATTCTGAATACTCTAAGATTCGGCTTAACTCTGGAATCTCCCTCCATTCCTCCAAGGCACTTTATCCACTTTATCCACTCCAGAAACTCCATCAAGAGGGATCTCATGGACAAGGTGATTCACAGCAGCAACTGGCTCAAGGCAGACCTGAAGAACAACATCAACTGGCTGGAGCTCCAAGTGATGCACTTTGTTCTTTGTCACTTCAAAGCCATGGTGGAGGGACAATACTTATTAATCTTGACAGACAATGTGGCTGCAAAAGTGCATATCAACTGCCAGTGGGACATCCATTCAAAGTCTCTCCTGTGTGAGGAAGACCACCTATTTCTCTGGGCAGAAACTCAACTGAGTTCCATCAAGGTGGAACACATCTCAGGGCTGGCAAATGTGCAGGCAGACTTTCTCAGCTGGAGCACGGTGGACCACTCCCAGTGGTGACTGCACCCGGACATCTTCCAGGAACGATGCAAGAGGTTCGGCAATCCAGTCCTGGACTTATTCACCACCCCAACGAACTCACAACTGCCCAGATACTTCATGAGGTTTCCAACTCCAAGAGCAGAGGGAGTCAACACCCTTCGCTGTCCATGGCCCAAGGGCCTGTTGTATGCATTCCCTCCTCTCCCCATCATACCAGGAGTAATCAGGAAAGTTCTTGTGGAGCAAACACAGCTCTTGCTCATTGCACCCCATTGGCCCAGATGGCCATGTTATGCAGACTTCATCAGTCTCTCTGTGTCCCAGCCTTGGAGAATCCCTTGAGAGAGGGTGTCTCTCAGCCAGGGGGTCCTCAGTGGTTCCAACTGACTGCCTGGCACTTGAGAGGCAGATCCTGAAGAGGGACAATTTTTCAGGAAGGGTGATACAGACAATACAGGCTTCCAGGAGCCCTTCCACCAACAGAATTTACAATACTGCAGCTGCACCACTACCCGCTTCAAACCCCTCTGACCCATACAAGAAGCAAACTGACACCCACCATGAAGATGTGGCACGACCACGAACATGAAGCCAAACAACAAGATCACAGCTCACCAGCTCAAATTCCCCAGTAACTAAGACTAACCTGCGCACAACCAAGCCCCCACCTAAGCAGAACACACCCCCAGCCAATCAGAACACAGCCAACCCCCCTACCAATCAGAACACAGCCAAACCCCCACCCAATCAAGTCACTAGCAGTTAAAAGGAAGAAGCAGCTGCAAGCTCACATTACTCTGAGAAGCACAGAGCTGAAAAAACAAGCCTGAAGATTATGAATGAGACTTCATTGAAACGTTGCCTAGATACTTCCAATTCTACGCAGGAGAAAACCCAAATAACCAAAGATCCATATATGTATATGCATATATATGACCTCTAGATGGCAGTATTGTTTAACTTTCTCCTTTAGTTATACTGTATCCAATAGATTCTAACAAAGTATCCACCATGAGGTCCCTGCCTTCTTGGATAAAATTTATAGTTGGTATAGGTGTTTTTAATTAAATGCCTTTTTATCTTCCCCAAAGCTTCACAGTGGCAAGCCAGATTCTTTTCCTTTATTTTGAACCATATAGCTCATTTGGTGGTGGCAGGATAATCAGTTTTAAAGAGAAGAAAAAAAAAGAGTGGTGATGGTTACAGAATGTATGATAGTCTGTTGCTCCAGTGGCCAAGACTTTCATGCCATTATTTAGATTCTAAACAAAGAGCTCTTGGGAGAACTTAGCTCCAGCTGGTGTCAAATACTTGAACCTATTTGTTTATATTTGTATTTATTCCATAGTAATTAATATTGAAGATCACACAGATGATTGAAGATTTAAAGCCCATGTCACACTGAACCAACGGATGCAAAGAGGATGTAAAACGGACAAAAAACCTTGCCATCCGTTGGTTAACGCGATATATCCATTCTGTACTCACTGCCTCCGTTTGGCTTCCTCTCTATCTGTCCAGCATCCGTTTATGGACGTTTCATCCGCTCCAAAAGTTTTGGGCTGCCTAAAACTTTTGCGCGGAAAATGTATCCAGTTCATCCATTCTGCATCCGCTACACATCCGCTACGCATCTGTTACACATCCGCTATATCCGCTTGGCGTCTGCGACGCATCCGCTCAACTCGCATCCGCCCGGACGCAGGGAGGAAGCGGAACGGATGCGGAACGGATGCAGAACGGATGCAGAACAGATGCCTAGCGGAAACAAAGCATTTAAAGCGGAAAAAACGTTTGCAGAGGGGACCTATCTCGGATATTAAGGATGTCTAGAGGATGTCTAGAGGATGCCTAGAGGATGCCTAGCGGAAAACCTATACTGCCTATAAAAAGGGGGAGCAACTCGCCTGCATCGCACTTTCAGAACAGCAGCCCAGCTGTGCAGACCTCTGCAGCCGTCATCTGGCTCTTCCTCTTCCACAGCATCCAGTCATGTCCACCGTGGATTGTAACAAAGTCCTTTTGGCAGCCACCATCGTTCTGCAACAGTGCGAAGCCATCTGCAGGCTCTGTGAACACTACTGTGAGAAGAAAAGGAACCACCCAAAGAGTCTGGGTCCAAAGATGGTTCGCCAGTAGAGCGGAGGACGGACTGTACAACAAGCTGATGGTGAAGCTCAGGAGCAAAGACACTTGGGCATTCCAGAACTTCATGAGGATGCCTCCAGCCATGTTTGACGAAGGTGTGCAGCGGCTGACACCCAGGTTGACCAAGGCAAACACCAGCTTCCGGCCCAGCCTGGAACCTGGGCTCAAGGTGGCACTCACTCTGCGCCACCTGGCCTCAGGGACCTCCTACAGCAGCATGCAGAATGGCTGGAGGGTGCCATCCAACACCATCAGCATTGTGGTCAGAGAAGTGGTGCAGGCCATCATCGAAGAATACAAGGAGGAGCTCCTCCAGTACCCCTCCACTGAAGAAGGATGGAAGAAAGTTGCAGAGCAGTGGTATCAGAAGTGGAACTTCCCCCACACCGTTGGAGCCATAGATGGCAAGCACGTGGCCTGCAAATCTCCAGCCAAGTCGGGGTCCACTTATTTCAACTCCAAGGGCTTCTTCAGCATCATCCTCTTTGCCATGGTTGATGCTGTTCATGTACATCGATGCTTCAGGCAGCGGCTCATGTTCAGATTCCCAGGTATACAACGCCAGTGACCTCAAGGAGGGGCTGGAACGCAACCTCATCATGGGCTTTCCAGATCCAGACCCCCTGCCCAACGACACAGAAGATGTGCCCTACTTCATCGTGGGGGATGACGCTTTCTCCCTCACAACCTACCTCACGAAGCCCTACACCTCCAGACTCCTCACCCATGAAGAGAGGATCTTCAACTACAGGCTGTCCAGGGCAAGGCGGGTGGTGGAGAACGCCTTTGGCATCCTGGCCAACAGTTTCCAGGTACTTCTCACCAACATGCAGCATTGCCCAGAGACCATGAGGAGGATCATGGAAGCTTGCTGCATCCTGCACAATCTCATGTGCACCCGCTACCCAGTCTTGCAGAACAGGCTCGTGGACCTCCAACAAGCCAATGGGGTCATGGAGCCTGGTGAATGGAGGCAAGGGCGAAACCTGATCGACACTGAGGATGTCCTAGGCCCCAACAGAGCCTCAAATGAAGCGAAGAAGCAGCGCAACCTCCTGAGACAATGGTGTGGCACCTGGGAGGGTGGACCATACAGTCCCACTATGCTTACACTGGGGGTTTCTCTATCCCCACAGCTATTACCCATTCCAAAGGTATCCCTGCCCATCCCACAGCTATCTTAACCCATCCCACAAGCATGCAAAGGCTTAAACCATTTCTAAAAGTTTCCAGCAAGACTTTATGCAAAAAAAGAAATGAAGCAAGTGTGTGAATCAAAAATAGACTTTACTAACAACAAGCTATAAGACAAAAAAGAGTCTCTGGCACTCCTCTTGGTCGCTCAGTCTCAGGGGTGAAGGGTCCAGGTGCTGTGGAGGTGGCTGGTGCTGGAGTGCTTGTCATCAGCTCCTCCAGAAGCAGAAGCAGCAGAAGCGCCAGCCCCAGAAGAGTGAGCCCGTGCTGCAGAAACCCCAGCAGAACCAGAGTGAGGGCCAGGGGGTGGGATGGTAGCCCTGTCCCTCTTGCCAGGGCTGGCAGCAGATGGCTGAGGCTTGCTGTGCTTCCGCATGGTTGTGGGGTTGCTGGCTGGCAGGGAGGCTTGCAGGAACCAAGGCTGGCAGGCAGGCAGGCACCAAGGCTGGCAGGCAGACATGAACCAAGTCTGGCAGGAAGGCTGGCAGGCAGACATGAACCAAGGCTGGCAGGAAGGCTTGCAGGCAGACCGGCTGGCAGGGAGGCTGGCAGGGAGGCTGGCAGCAAGGCTGGCAGGGAGGCTGGCAGGGAGGCTGGCAGCAAGGCTGGTAGCAAGGCTGGCAGCAAGGCTGGCAAGCAGACATGCAGGCAGGGCAGGCAAGGCAGTCGATGTGTCCGGCAGCAGGTCTTTCCTCTGAATGGCGACCTGCTTCCGAGCTGCTTCCTTTATATCCGCGGGGCTGATACAATGCATCCTCCCCGCATGCGCAGTGAATGCCAGGCATCCGTTAGGCTTCCGCTGTGCATCCGCTGTGCATCCGCTTTATCCGTTCGGCGTCCGCTGTGCATCCGCTGTATCCGTTCCGTGTCTGCTTTGCTGAGGCCCCCCAGAAGCCCTGCGGATGTGCCACCCACTCCCATCCGCTTCCATCCGCTAGGCTTCCGTTCCGCATCCGCTTTGCATCCGCCCTGCGTCCTCCCCGCGTCCGTGTTATCCGCTCCAGTTATGCAAATTTTTGCCCCTTTTGAGAGTGGATAACAACGGATGGAACATTTTTCTCGTCCATTGTGTCCGTTTTGCATCCGTTGGCCAGTGTGACATGGGCTGAAGATATTGAAGATGATACCTATATTTTTATGAATGGCCTCTAGACCCTTCATAACTTTTATCAAACTTTGGAAATGTGCCATGAAAGACCGAGAACCATTTCTGAATACTTCCAACACTGCCTGCCCTGTCCTGTCAGAACTAATTCTTCCATTACCCCCACCACCCTGCCAGAACCACTGAAGCTTTTTGCATGAGGAGTGAAACATTTTTGTCTTCCTTAAGGTGAGGGGGGAGAACACTCAGGTTGCCTTTTTTTAAAAAGCACCTTTGAAACAATTAGGACCTGGATGACTGAGAATCTCCACAGACATTTCTGGATAAGCTCATTTCTAATGTGGAACTTTTTCAAAGTAATAGAGGTGGTAGAGATGCTGCCTTGGCTATTTTTATGATGGTAACAGCAGCTCTATTTCCATGATGTAGATTCTTCAGAGGAAGGCACATGAGGAAAAAAGCCTGGTCCACAAATGACTGGCTGAATCTCAGTGGCAGTTTCTTCTCATCTGGCAGCTATGAAAGTTTCAGGCTGTGCATTGATCCAGGTTCTTATTCTCATTTTCAGTGGGCGAGGGTTGGCATTTCTTTCCGATGAACGTCAGGGGCATAATAGTGCAGAGTTTCTGAGAGTAGAGCAAAGTATAGAAAAAACATGAATAAACACAGATAAAATTACAAAGTCATCAAAGAGCCATTTCCTGTTTGCAGCAGAGTGGTTTGATATTTCTGCATTTTACATGCTTCTGAGAGGAAAAGATGAGAATAAAATCTCTGAGATACCTGTTTGACTTGAAGTGTGGAGTTAAACTGATACAACTGCAACTTTCTGTTCTGTTCTGTATGAGGTCAAGATGTCCATTATGTCTTTTACCAGCATAATCGCCTGGAGTGTTCTTCCTGTGCTTCATATTATTCAGGATACCAGTTCAGCAGGTAATAATTTCTGTCTCTTTCTGCCTCTTTTTTTCTTACCCCTTGCTCCATCTTTTAGATTCTTGTGTGGAAAATCTGTCAGGCAATTGTTAAATGAAGCTTGGAGCAACACAGTACTATTTGAGTATAATATTTAACAATAACATAAAAGAAAACATTAACATTAATCAGCTTGCTTATCACAAAATAATGTTCATAATGGTAATAGCCTTCTCTAGTCTGTTGGATGTACCAATGTGGCTCTTATGTAATAAGTCCTCTGGAAAACTACCAAACTGGAGAAGGCTATAAGAAACAAGAGTGACTACTTTACTGATAATGCTGACCGAACTAGATCCACTATAACATGGTACATCTCAGTAAATAAAATATAATTCTTTATTGACCAAGTTTGATTGAACACAAGGAATTTCTTTTTGGTGCATATGCTCTCAGTGTACATAAAGAAAAAATAACATATATTCATCAAAAATAATAAGATATAACACTTAGTGATAGTCATAGGTTACTAATAAGCAATCAAATTATATCGGAAACAAATAAAACAATATAAATGGTAAAGATACAAACAATATTAGTAAATAGCATGTTTTTACTTTTTTTGATTGTAAAACTGAACTGATCCTTCATTAACCCTTGGCTATCTCCTTTACAAAGAAGAAAGTTAGGCAGAAGCTAAATGTCATGAAGAATATGAGTATTTTTCTTTATGGATCAAATCAAGGACTATTAACTTGGCTGACCTATTTTCAACAATTGATTTGGGGAAGGATGAAATTAACATTTCGCAAGAGAAGTGAATTGTAATATGTCCCCAGCACGAGTTCAGTGTAGTTCAGGGAAAGGGCAATTAGACACCTCTATTACACCATCTGTTAAATCTGAATTGCCCTCCACCAAGCTGGCATTTGTTTTGCTGGAGAAAACAAGCAAGCTTCTTATTGTAATGTTATTTTTTTCCTTAACTGGGCAAACAGAAACTTTGAAGAACAATTTCAAGTAGGGAAATGACTTGGTTTCAAAAATTACCTACCACATCCCTAATCAGTAGTCAGTTTAATAAGAATCAATAATTAATAATAGTTCAATTGAGACCTTATCAGCTCTTACAAGCCACAATCTTCCTTAGAACATCTGTTCCCTATGAGCAATCTGCTGCAGCTCCCCTCTTCTCTCTAGGACCTGATTGATTATCTCAGGGTTATTTGCTTGCTTTTAAACCAGGAATGTCTCTTTGATATTTTTTTAAATTGGACAATAAATGATGTGCATTGTTGCAGTAAAGTTGGAGACATCAACTTTTACAACTCCTCTGCCATTTTTTCTGGCCTTCAGGAGAAAGCCTTCTTCTCTGTTGTTCTCTGATGATGAAACTCATTTTTCTTGGGGTTGTATACGAGCCTATTCAAGAAATTGAAAGCACATTTATTTTACTAGGCTTTTAATAGTTGCTTTAATGGCCGTTTTTTGCTAATGGCTTTTAATGTGATTTTTTAAAGTATACTGTATATTGTATAGTTTTAGTCTTTTGTAATAAAGTTTTAAAATGTACAAAATGTATATGAAATAAATAGTTTTAAAAATCCAAATTAAATGCATTTCTACTATACCCTATTCCAATACACCAATATTGTTGTCTGTCTTCAATAACATGATTTTAACCTACACTAACAGGTTACCTCTAGTCTGCTCCCCTTCCATTTACCTCTTATGACTATTCTATTGTGGAAAGTAGAATATAGTGAAAAAATGAGAAAAGAAAACAAAGCCTTCTTCAGAGCTTAGTTCCCACACTATTTGTGGAAATATTATCGATGTAAACAAATTAAGCACAAAAAAAGAGAGGGAGAAAGAGCAGTTGTTTTTTGTTCTTTAGTAAGATATTTGGAAAGCGAAGAAAAATTCACTTCAAGTGAAAGATGTGACTTTAGACAATTAAGTTTTCCTCAGGTCCAGATCACAAACTATGAACTAGAGTCCAAGGTGAATAATCAGCAAGTCATGATCAGAAAGCACTGCAATTAAGCTGTATCATAGAAAAGAAATGAAAACCAATGTAAAATTCCATGCCTTCATTCAGGCTGTATTCCATTACAGAAGAACTTGCTGAAAGGCATACTAGGAACTGTTTGAACTAGGATCATAAATTATCTGCCAGTATCAGTGAATCCCATCCTTGACTCTGCACCCACAATAGCCCCCAATTCCGAGTTGTAATGTGTTGCAGTGGTGATGCCTGCAAAGGGATAACTCCTTGGATTAGACCCTTGGATCCTTGGTCCAATGTACAGATGTCTGAGAGATAGAACTAGTGGAAGAAGATTGATGGGGAACAAGACCAGAATCACTGCTCCTTTCCTCTTTATCCAGATATATCTCATGCTGTAGAGGTTCCTGCAGAGGTTAGGACCTTTATGCAAGAGGGACTGTATGCAGTGCTCTGCTTATTTGTTAGTTTAGAGCATGCATGTTCAAACTTTTGATTTGCCTGGTCCGCACTGAGTCAAGAGAAATTGTCTTCAGCCACATACAAAGTATATAATATATAATATATAACCATATAGTATATAAATTTATATAAATAACAAACTTATTTTTAAAAATATTTTTATTATAACTTGTGGGTCCACATTGCTAGCTATCCAGGGCTGCATGTGGGCTACAGTTTGGATATGCCTGGTTTAGAGAACAGTATGAGTTGCATTATTTCCCTCTGAAGGGCTTAAATTATGAAAAAGATAGATAGATAAAAAGCTAGGTATTTAGCTGAAGCTGCAGTGCTAATATTGAAAAAAAGTATTATATTTTCACAAAGAAGGAACTTTGATAACTTAAAGAAAGATCAAAATGGCGCTTTTAAAAAAGAATGAACTGCTATCTAAAACAAATAAAAAGTAACAGATTTATGAGCCTGATTTTGATTTGAACATAATTTTATATATGAATAAGATGATTGCTGCAGATTTGCTTACATAAGGAAATTATGAAGCAATGTTTAATTAATGCTTATTCATAAAATGAGCTGATTTTAATGTACAATCATTGCACAAAATTGAGTTTATATTATGTGCATTATTAAATAAAACTCTCACATCTTAAATATAGTATTTAAGGATTTAATTATCAGTGGATTAAAATGGGTTTACATTCTTGAAAATAGTTATGAACAGTCAGAATGTATAACTTTATAGCAATTTTATTACTTGCTTGTAACGCCACTATCTTATCACCTGATATCAATGGCTGGCTCACAAAAATACCATGGTTTTGTATATACCCCAAATGATTGCTGACAGGCGCAAATATAATTGACTACTGTTGTGATGTTGAGTGACAACAAGCCTGACATTCATAGTATGGCAAGTATCTTGCTTTCTGGTCAAATATTTACACTGTGTGAATTGGTTGGTCACATAATCAAGTAAGTAAGTAAGTAAGTAAGTAAGTAAGTAAGTAAGTAAGTAAGTAAGTAAGTAGATAATCCCCAAGTCTTTTGTGTAACTACTAGAGCTTTCCCACCATAAAGTTGTTGCCCAATGGCCTCAGTGTAGAAATGTGCTACTGAACTGCAGGGAGAAAGTGCAGAAAAGATGTAACTCTTCGCTGTTTCAAGGATCTCCTATTTTGATTTAGCAGCAGCGATTTTTTTATTACATGGTATTCAGAGACACATTTTCTGTTTTGGATACCTATATAAACATGATGAAATTAACTAACTAACAAAACAAAGTAAGGAAGTAAACAAACAAACAAACAAACAAACAAACAAACAAACAAATAAATGATGTTCTGCCTCCAATGCCTGTTTATCTAATTTTACGACACAGGGTCCATACCATTGGTGGACATACTATGCAAAGATTTTGAACATCACAACTGCAGCACTTTTCTCTACCCAATTTTGGTGACAAGACTTTTTATTTTATTTATACATTTTCTTTATTAAAAACTCAGTATCTACATGAACAGCATGTTGTCTGAGTACAGTTAGTTTTGAAAGGAAATAATAGTAGTAATAACAATAATATTCAAATCAAGTACTTCTATATAACAACATATGAAACTCAGGACTGAACAGTTGTGTTCTTGGTGTTTTTTGAGCTGGGCTGTCTCTTTGCAGATACTTCATTACTTAGCCTGGCAAATGCATCCAGATGTCAGGAAAAGCAGACCTTCTCTCTTTCCCTTCAAGAGGTCTTGTCAGCCCTCAGAAGAAAGATGGATGTTTTTATGTTTTGTTTATTTTTTGTTTGTTTTTAAAAGTCAATAAAACTTAACCAAAAAGAAAAAAAAGAGAGGTATTGTCAGCCCTATAGTTAGCTTAGACTAAGAAACCAATGCCATGGAGATCTAGTACTACTTTTATTGGGAAGTTATAGTACCATAATCTTGTTTGTCTGAATGTCCTTCTCCCCTTCCTCACTTTATCTTTATGTGAGTTAAGGAGTGTTCTGTTTGAGATATTTATTCAATTATTTTCTTGGAATGGGCTCAAGTTGGACTTGTCTGATTGATGGTTGCATTGTTAGAGAATCTTTCTCCTATCCTTCAAGGCCATCCCTTGCCTTCTAAAGGTCTGAAGCAGTTGGAGAAATCTAGTTCCTTACTCAATTCTGTCTCCTGGGATGAGAGCAGAGATGGGGGCAGCTTGCTGAGGGACTTATTCACATGAACTAGTGCTTCAGAGCTACTCTGATAACACATATGGCTATTGTTCATTGTCTTGCATGGATTGTGCATTTTCATAATAGGTATAAGACACACCTGAAACACAACCAAGTAGGATTTCAGACAAACTTTTCCACTTGCCCTGCTTCTGTTTTGCAGTTTGGGTGGCTCTCATTATTCGTTCTTCAATGAAAAAGAAAAGCTGCACTTTAGTCAAACACAGTGCTATGTCAGCTCTGAAAGCCATATTAGCACCAGAAGCTTCCATGTTGGCACATTCTTGAGTGTGAGAAATTGTGAGGGGGGATTTCATGGAGCGTATGTGGTCAGACATAATCACATTCTTCTTTAAAGTCAAGCTCATGTTATTCTTGCGCCTGGCTGAGGAATAGCAGAGGAGATGTTTTGTGTTGGAACAGATGGTGATTGGGGCATGTGATCAAATGATGGGTGCAAGGAATGGATTTGTAATATTTTACTTTTTGGAGGAAAACCCAGAACTTTCAGATTTGGATTTTCCCAGATGTGCCAGGATAGCTTTCAAGATCAGCCTTCAAGATCTTCTACTATCGCTTTGCATCTCTCGGCTGTCATAAGAAACGGGGGGGGGAGGTCAGGTAGGGATAAGTCTGGGAAGTGAGCTGGAGGTGTTACATTCTTCTGTTGTGTAAATGGGGGGGGAACATACAATAGAGTTAGGTTTCTATTTCTCGCTTAGCTTTCTTTTCTCTGCACAACTGCAACCCGTTATCAAAAAATGCCAAGGTCAACGGACAGAGGCCTCATCACCACCTGAAGATGCCCACATGATCATATTCACAACCTCGAATTGGAAGTTTCATCTGAATTATTGGGGGTGGGAACACTTCCATCACTTTGTATATATGAATTGCGCGCCTAATTTCTCAGATTCAGAATTCTTTGGTTGCTACCACTTCACTTTCAGTAAAAGATATCTTTTCTATAAATTAAAGTGTCTAAGTATTTCTTTCCTGGATTTTGAATGGAGCTCTGCCTGACAACTACTCTAATAAAAGGAAACTTTGAGAAAATGCCGGTCTCAGAGTTTTTAATTGGAGTTTGGTTTTTCTGGAATGCTGATATGCTAATCATATTAATTAAAGCTGAATTTCTATCATGTTTACGAGCAACTTGTTTTGTGAAATATAGCAGTATATTTCTTTGACAAAAATTATTTTTATTTATTTTTAATAATTTTATGCTGTCCATTTGCCCTATAAAGTGACTCTGGGTGGCTTCACAGTGAAATTACAGTGAAAAGGAGCCCATTTCCCCAAATTATTAAGGTGTTCTTCTGTTCCATGTGACAGCCTATTTATTAAAATGTTTCTTTCCTCCAACAGCTGAAAACATTTCAAAACAACAGAGATTCCTACACAAAACAGTGCACCAAAATGCCCAGGTGACCTGTGACTTTCCAGCTCACAGAGAAACCATTACAAAGTTAAATGCCTACTTGTTGAAAGGAATTGAGAAAGTACAACTTTTTGAAGCAAATTGGAACAATTCCACAATTTTAATCAAGACAAACAGTTCTGGATTAAGCTTGGACATAAATATTGCAAAAGAAGAAAAACATGCTGTGTTTCACCTGAGAGACTTGCAGGTCATTCACACAGACAGCTACATGTGCAAGATTGAGGTGATTGACCCACCACCATATGAAACTGAAAGCAGGAGCAATTTAATTTATGTGAAAGGTAAAATTGTGAAATTTGTTTCTAACGGGTCAGAGAGGCATATCATCCTTATTAACTAAAGGGTTGCCCATATTTAAACGGTGTGCTTTAGCTGGTTTCTTTGGTTTTGGATGGAGGGGTGGACTAGATGACCTACAAGGTCCCTTCCAACTCTGTTAATCTGTAAGATGTTTCAGAGCCAAAGATCCTTGATTTAGATCGATGCCCCTCCTATGAACATTTTCTGACACAATCACCTCACTGCAACATTATTTGCTAGAAACTGGTACTTAGAAGCAGGTCCTAGACATGAGTTCAACAACTCTTTTCCTTCAAAATCTAAGTGATACTTTTGAGAAAACTCTTTGAAAGTGGTTCAATAATAAACTAAGTAGTTTGAGCTTCAGTTAGTTGTGCATTCAGTTAATTCATCTTCTCGCCTTCCTGGGAGAGGGCATACTTCAATGAATATGAAATTATACTTTGTTTTGAGATGTCTGAGCTCCATTGTGTTCCTGTCAATCCTCAGAACTTCCTCCGCTCCAAGAAAAGCTTAATTACATGAACATGCCAATGGCTATTACACTTGGATTTTTTGTTTTCTACAGTCTGATAATCACAGCAGCCATTTACTACTATTGGGTAAGAAATCATTCTTTTATCCTTACTACTAATCAGATGTAGCCAGTAAGAAAAATATAACCAGAAAGAATGTAGAACATGCTATATATGGAGCAATGCACCTGCCAACATTTTGGATTTCCTTTGGAACTATATTTATGGAGACTAACATCATGACTAACACTTGAACTATTGCTATTACATCGAGTCCCCATAACATATAGCAAGAAAATAATAAAAAACATTCTCAGCCTTTTATATTTCTCTTCCCTTATTTGGAAATTGGCTCTAACTGAAACTGGGGCAATCAGCATGTAGCAAGTGTATGTGCATTTGTGGGCATCACATTGCTGGAATTGAACAAGAATGCCCGTGAAGTGTTCTTGGTAAAACAGACTGCAGATTCCTGGGAGGCTAATTGAGTTTTGCTTGACTTTTGAGCATTTGAGCCATCTTCAAAAATAAGCTGGGACCAGGTATAAGCAAGAGATATTTACCTGGCAAGGGGGACAAACATATCAAACACCTTCCTCTTCCTATGTCAGCATGTGCCCTCTTGTAATCTCATGTGCTACCTTTTTTTTTTTTTTTTTTTAAATATTTTTACTGAGTCACCTCTCAACCCCATTAAAAATTACAGTGGTTTCAACTTTTGGAGAGTTCAAGGAAGTGCCATTAATTTGTTAAGAAGATGCAGAGGGTACTTTAGAGGTTGTACCCTTTGCTGGAACCAAAACTATATACATTAGAGCATACTTTTCTGAAATTCATGTATGCCCATCTTTAAAGACAGATGCAATCTCTCCTTTATAATATAAAGAAGTTATACTGGAAAAACTGTGAGTTACTTATTCATCTGCCTGATAACCACAAACCTTGCTTTTCATTCAACCTTGCTCCCTTAAAGAGCTATGCAAGTTCTGCTTCATAAAAGACTTCAGAGCATGAAGAAGACATGCACATTAGCTTTTCATTTATTTGATATGACATGAAGGAGAAACCTGACTTATCATACTTGTGAGAAGATACATCAAGTGGGATTTTACTTCCTCTTTCATAGAATATTCAGAAGGAGGATACCTAAATTAATGTTCCTTTGGCTCTTGCTGATGTTCACTGAAATTTTCAATCTTTGAATGGCAAAATTTTCTCCTTACTGTTGTTTTTTTTCATGCAGCTGAAAAGCAAGAAGAATAGGGCCCTTCAGAATGACTATTTCAACATGACACCCTGGCAATCAAATGGACCCAGGAAAAGGCCCCCTCAAAATGGTGTTCCAACACGGAACTATACTGCATACCGTTATTGGGAACCCTGATGTCTTCTCTACAATGGAAATAAGAACAGCCTAGCCATAGGCAAAACAAGACTGTTTTCAAAGAGTTATATCTTGTTGTTCATAGATCTATGAAGGACAAAAGCTCTCTGTAAGTTATGTTTCAAGCTGGATAGGTAAGAGGATTTTAGCAACAGTAGACTGTAAACAGATAGATGTTAGATCCTCCCTCAGTATTAAGCAAATGATGGTTCTAACTGCATTTGTGAACTTTATACTTTGGCCTTAACAGAAGGTTTAGATGGATTATATCCAAACTCTGGAAAATAGTGGAGGTCTTTGTCGATATCAGATATCAATTGAATACCAAAATGCTGGTATACACAGGATTCTATGATTATAGCTAAGATTAAAAGTATTGTTGCGTTGTTAGATTCCATATCCTATGTTAATTAAATGGGTTCAATAAAGGTTCAAACCCATCTTCAATGCCTATATAGCTTTGTGTGAGTCTCAATGCAACCTATCTTAAGGTCCTGTCACATAGGCCGACGGATGCAAAACGTATGTAAAAAGGACACAGCGGACGAGAAAATTTTCCATTCGTAGTTATCCACTCTCAAAAGTGCCTCAAATTTGCATAAGCAGAGCGGACAACAACGGAAAGGAACGGACGGGGGGAGGATGTAGCCAGGATGTTAAGCGGATGCTCCATGGAAGCCTAGTGGATGGAAGTGGATGGAAGCGGATGGCACATCTGCAGGGCTTCCGGGGGAGCACAGCGAAGCGGATGCGCAATGGAAGGAACGGATGAAGAGCGGATGCCTAGCGGATGCCTAGAGGATGCAAAGCGTTCACTGCGCATGCGGGGAGGATGCATTGCGTCAGCCCCGTGGATATAAAGGGATGCAGCTCGCAAGCAGGTCACCATTCAGAGGAAAGACCTGCTGCCAGACACAGCTCCAGCCAGCCAACAACCATGGGGAAGAAGAGGAAGCCTGTGCCATCTGCTGCCAGCCCTGGCAAGAAGGACAGGGCCACCATCCCACCCCCTGGCCCTGACTCTGCTTCTGCTGGGGTTGCTGCTGCTGGGGCTGACTCTTCTGGTGCTGGGGCTTCTGCTGGCAGTGCTCCTGGTGCTGGGGCTTCTGCTGGTGTTGACTCTTCTGGCAGTGCTCCTGGTGCTGGTGCTTCTGCTGGTGCTTACTCTGCTGGTGCTGCTCCTGGTGCTGGTGCTTACTCTGCTGGCGCTGCTCCTGGTGCTGGTGCTTCTGCTGGTGCTTACTCTGCTGGCACTGCTCCTGGACCTGCTGGTCCTGCTGGTGCTCCTGGTGCTCCTGGTCTTGCTGGTGCTGCTGGTGCTCCTGGTCCTGCTTTTGCTGCTACTGTTGTTGTTGCTGCTGCTGCTGCTGGTGTGGTGGAGCAGCCCCTAGAACCTCAAAGCCCCTCTGATGAGGGCCCAGATGGCCCTGCCAGAGGGAGGAAGAGGCATACGTGTGAACGGGAGAGGAGGCAATACTACATCGAAGAGGAACATGAGGATGAGGTGCTGGAATGGCTGAGGGAGAATGAGTATCTATGGCGGAAGAGACACAGGCTCTATTGAGACACCAAAACGAAGCAGGCTGCTTGGAGAGAGAAGGTGGAGAGCCTGGGCCACACTTCGGAGATCCTCCTCGGCTGGTAGAAGCACATGCACATCTGGTACGGGAAGCTTCACCTCAAGAAATCTGGCCAGGCCACAGTCAAGCTGACGGACCGGGAGACCTACGTGATGGCCAAATGCAGCTTCTTGGAGGGTGAGATCTGCCACCGAGGAGCATCCCCTCTGACAACCCTCTCTCTCAGGCAGCCCACAGAGAGCCAGTCCTCTTCTGGCCAAGAGTCAGCTCCTGTGTCCAGGCAGGTATCTGTGGAGCATCCCACAACGGAGACCCCCCCCCCCGGCAGCTGCACTCCCTGTGGCGGAGCACGTGGAGGACCCCCTGATGCAGTGGGAGCAAGGAGAGGGCACTTCCACCAGAGAACAACCCACATCCACCCCCAGCTCCACCTCCACAGAAAGCAGGCAGAGAGGCAGACCAGAGGGGAAGAGCCACACTGTCCTGCTGGAGATCAGGGACACCATCAAAAGCAGCATAGATCTCCTCTCTCAGCTGGTACACACCGACATACCATCCTCAAACCGCAAGCCCTTCCTCACCTACGTCAACCAGAGCCTCCTGGACATGTCTGAATCACTGTACCAGGTGATAAAGGACAGGATCACCGGTCTTCTGCACAACCCTCCAGGCCCAGCTGAACCTGCTCCCACCCAGTCCAGGTCTGCTCCTCCACCCCAGGTGATGTCATTGCCCTTCCAAGGCTTTCCACCGGCCCTCACCTACCAAGGCTACAGCTACCAAGAGCTCCAGCAGCACAGGCAGCCCTTCCCAGTCCAGGCACAGGTTCACCGTACACCACCGGTGCCACCGATGCCACCGATGCCACCGATGCCACTGATGCCACCGATGCCACCCACGCCACAGATGCCACCCACGCCTCACCTTGCTCACCTGTAGACCAGACAGCCCCACTACACTCCTCCTTCCTCCACCCCACAGCCAAGTCTGGCCTCAGAACATCTGTCATCGGTCTTGGGACTAACACCCCATGTCATGGAGGAAGGGGCTCTCAACATCACAGGACTGAGCCAGCTCTCTGACAGCTTCCTCCACACACCATTCCCTGTTGTCCTCTCGGGGCCAGGCACCCCAATGGCGCCTCAGACCAGCACTCCAGCAGCAGCCACCTCCACAGCACCTGGACCTTTCACCCCTGAGACTATGGGCACCCCTCAGAGTGACTGAGAAGAGTGCCAGAGACTGGGTTGCTACCTGTTGACTTGATCTTTTCTTGGGACACTTTACTTGGGTCATTTTGCTTTTACGGTTTGTTATAAATAAAGTTTATCTTTGCTTCACACATTTGGTTCAGTCCTTTTAGTCAATAAAGTCTTGGTTGAAACTTTTAGAAATGGTTTAAGCCTTTGCATGTTTGTGGGATGGGTAAGGATAGCAGTAGAATGGGTAATAGCTGTGGGATGGGCAGGGATACCTGTGGGATGGGCAGGGATACCTGTGGGATGGGTAATAGCTGTGGGATAGATAAACCTCCAGTGCAAGCATAGTGGGACTGTATGGTCCAACCTCCCAGGTGCCACACCTATGGCCCTTTATTACCAATAACAATGTTATCATCCATCCACACATTTCAACATAAACACAACTCTTTATTAAATGCCCTGTTCATTGTAGGGCCATTCAACGTATATGGCACAATCTCATCGGTGTGATGAGACAGGTTGAAGGAAACATCCATTAAGCATCTACCATCCTGTCTTGCCACTCCACTGCTCCAGCTGGGGAGTTGCACCAGTGTTTCAGGAGGTTGCACTGTTTCTTCCCTTCACGTGAAGCTCTGTTGGGGCCTTCCATATCCACAGTATCTATCAGGTTTCGCCCTTGCCTCAATTCACCAGGCTCCATGTCCCCATTGCCTTGTTGGAGGTCCACGAGCCTGTTCTGCAACACTGGGTAGCGGGTGCGCATGAGATTGTGCAGGATGCAGCAAGCTTCCACGATGCTCCTCACAGTCTGTGGGTGATGCTGCATGGTGGTGAGAAGTACCTGGAAACTGTTGGCCAGGATGCCAAAGGCGTTCTCCACCACCCGCCTTGCCCTGGACAGCCTGTAGTTGAAGATCGTCTCTTCACGGGTGAGGCATCTGGAAGTGTAGGTTCTGAGGGAGAAGGTGTCATCCCCCATGATGAAGTAGGGCACATCTTGTGTGTCGTTGGGCAGGGGGTCTGGATCTGGGAAGCCCATGATGAGGTTGCGTTCCAGCCCCTCCTTGAGGTGACTGGAGTTGTATACCTGGGCATCTGAAGCTGACCCATTGCCTGAAGCATCGATGTACATGAACTTGTAGTCAGCATCGACCATGGCGAAGAGGATGATGCTGAAGAAGCCCTTGTAGTTGTGATAAGTGGACCCTGACTTGGCTGGAGCTTTGCAGGCCACGTGCTTGCCATCTATGGCTCCAACGGTGTGGGGGAAGTGCCACTTCTGATACCACTGCTCTGCAACTTTCTTCCAGCCTTCTTCAGTGGAGGGGCACTGGAGGAGCTCCTCCACGTATTCTTCGATGATGGCCTGCACCACTTCTCTGATCACAATGCTGATGGTGTTGTGTGGCACCCTCCAGGCACACTGCATGCTCCTGTACGTGGTCCCGGAGGCCAGGTGGTGCAGAGTCAGTGCCATCTTGAGTCTAGGGTCCAGGCTGGATTGGAAGTTGGTGCTCTGCTTGGTCAACCTGGGTCTCAGCCGTTCCAGAACTTTATCAAACATGGCTGGCAGCATCCTCATGAAGTTCTGGAATGCACGAGGGTCTTCGTTCCTCAGCTCCACCATCAGCTTGTTATACAGTCCGTACTTGGCTCTTCTCGCGATCCATCTTCGGACCCAGACACTTCTTGCACGCCTCCTTTTCTTCGTGTAGAACAGGTGAAAGAGCCTGTAGATGGCTTCGCACTGTTGTAGAACAATGGCGGCTACCAAAAGGAGTGTGTGACGATCCATGGTGGAGATAACTGGATGCTGTGGAAGAGCAAGAGCAAGATGGAGGCTGAAGAGGTCTGCACAGCAGGGCTGCTGGACTGAAAGTGAGATACAGGTGAGTTCCTCCCCCTTTTTATAGGAAATATAGGTTTTCTGCTAGGTGTCCTTTTGCATCCTCTAGGCATCCTGCAGACATCCTAAATATCCGAGATACGTCCCCTATACGAACGTTTTTTCCATTTTAATGCTTTGTATGCGAGTTGCATCCGCTTTCATCCTTTCTACATCCATGCTATTAATGCTGTGTGTCCGTTCCGCGTCCATTTCGCTTCCTCCCTGTGTCCGTTTTCCGCTGGAGTGGATGTGAGTTGTGTGGATGCACAGCAGATGCCTAGCGGATATAGCGGATGCATAACGGATGATGACGGATGTCTTACGGATGTTCCCCGTATGTGTAGTGGATGTAGAACGGACGCGTTGGATACATTTTCCGCTCAAAGAGTTTTGTGCAGCTCAAAACTTTTTGAGCGGATGAAATGTCAGTAGATGGATGCTGGACGGATAGAAAGTATGAAAAACGGACACAGTGAGTACAGAACGGAAGCATCGTGTTAACCAACAAATGGCAAGTATTTCTCTCTGTTTTACATCCTCTTTCCATCCGTTGGTGCTGTGTGACAGGGGTTTTACAGAGTTGTTGTTGTTGTAGGAAAGGGGGTAGAAAACATGTATCTCGAAGCCATACTTTTTGCATCCCTCTAAGCATCCCATCATCAGCAACCATATTTTGGTCATTCAAGCAGAAATGGCACTCTGTAAACATTTAATATATTACAGGACAATGGATATGTAAATCCTCCTTTCTGTTATAAGTCAGCAATAAAATACATAACATGACTTAAATCCTAACATCTCTCTGTCATACTAAGCATATTTTAATTCTGTCTTTACAAATTATAACAAATTTTTATTACTAAGTTATACAAATTACTTAGTAGATCAGAAATAAACCTCTGAGGAGTTATTACCTTAAGAGAATTGGCTGTTGCATTAAGTTTGGCTATTCTTTAAGAAACATCAATCAAAAGGTCTCTCAGAAGGTATATAATGCATTCTCCATCCCAGCTTAGCATATTCATAATGGATCTGATATAAATAGATGATATTTTTTCCATGAAAGGAACAGTGCTCCAGAATATGCTTTGCTGACTCAGTCTCTTCCAGCATAATGTCAAAAGGTCCACTCATACAGGATTTTCAAAATTCGTCTTGCCAAAGTTGCTTTTGGAACAGCATTAAATTTGGCCTGAACAAACTTTTTTGTCATTGTGGAATGATGATATACTGTTGATATACATAATGATGATATACATTATGATATACATAATGATGATAAATTGATTTAAAATTGCTTTTAATATTCAACAGAGGGAATACTTGGGGGCAGTGACACATGAGTCTGTTTATAGATCAAAATCTTGAAGTTGTTCTTTAGTCACTTCCTTGGACTTCTTTAAGGCTAGGTCCCACTGGCTGATGGATGCAAAATATATGCAAAAAGGACACAGCGGATGAGCAAAATTTCGGGGGTGGCTCCATCCATTGTTATCCACTCCAAAAAGTGCCCCAAATTTGCATAAACAGAATGGAAAAGAATGGAAAGGAATGGATGGGGGTACTACGTAGCGGGGATGTTAAGCGGATGTTCGTAAGAAGCCTAGTAGATGACAGCGGATGGAAGCGGATGACACATCTGAAGGGCTTCTGGGGGAGAATTGCGAAGCGGATGCATAGTTGAAGGAGTGGATGCGTAGCGGATGATGCGGATGCATCATGGACGCCTATAGGAAGCAAAGCGGATGCATAGCAGATGCAAAGTGTTCACTGCGCATGTGGGGAGGATGAATTGCGTCAGCTCTGTGGATATAAAAGGATGCAGCTCACAAGCAGACAGCATTCAGAGGAAAGACGTGCTGCCACATACATCTTGAAGGAACACCATGGTTTAGTCAGGGAAGAAGAGAAAGCCTGTGCCTACTCCTGCCAGCCCTGGCAAGAAGGACAGAACCAGCATCCCACCCCCTGGCACTGACTCTGAAGCTGCTAGTGCTGCTGCTGCTGCTGGTGGTGGTGGTGCTGGTGGTGGTGCTTCTGCTGCTGCTGGTGCTGCTGGTACTTCTCCTGCTGGTGCTGCTGGTGCTGCTGCTGTGGTGGAGCAGCCCCAAGGCCCTCAAAGCCCTGCTGCTCAAGCCCCTGAAGGTCCTGCTGCTGAAGCCCCTGCCAGAGGGAGGAAGAGGCAAGGGAAGAAGAAGGGAGAGAGGAAACAGTACACCCTTTCCGAGGAGCATGAGGATAAGGTGCTGAAATGGCTGAAGGAGAACGAGTACCTGTGGAGAAAGGGCCACAGGCTCTATTGTGACACCAAGAGGAAGCAGGCAGCTTGGAGAGACAAGGCAGAGAGCCTGGGCTACACTTCAGACCTACTCCTGGGATGGTGGAAGCACGTGCACACCTGGTATGGCAAACTACACCTCAAGAAATCTGGCCAGGCCGCTGTCAAGCTCACTGACCAGGAGATGTACATTATGGCCAAGTGCACCTTCCTGGAGGGTGAGATCCGCCACCGAGGAGCAGCCCCTTTGACAACCCTCTCCCTCAGACAGCCCACAGACAGCCAGTCTTCTTCCAGCCAGGAGAGAGCTCCTGTGTCCAGGCAGGTGTCTTCGGAGGGCCCCATGGCAGAGCTGCACTCCCCATGCCAGAGGATGTGGAGGATCCTGTCACAAATGGAGGAAGAAGCGGCAACCACCAGAGACCAACCCACACCCACACCCAGCTCCACTTCCACAGAAAGTAGGCAGAGAGGCAGAGGCAGACTGGAGGGCCAGAGCCACACTGTCCTGTTGGAGATCAGGGACACAATCAAGACCAGCACAGATCTTCTCTCTCAACTGGTCCACAGCGACATACCATCCTCGAACCGGAAGCCCTTCATCACCTACATGAGCCAGACCCTCATGGACCTGCCCGAGGCCCAGTACCAGGTGATGAAGCAGAAGATCACAGCACTTCTGCACAACCCTCCAGGCCCAGCTGAGCCTGCTCCGACCCAGTCCAGGTCTGCTCCTCCACCCCAGGCAATGTCACAGCCCTTCCATGGCTTTCAACAGCCCCTCACCTACCAAGGCTATGAATACCAGGACTTCCCACAGCAGAGGTAGCCCTTCCCATCCCGGCCCAGGTTCATCGCACACCACAGACGCCTCACCTCGCCCAGCTGCAGACCAGACAGCCCCACTACACTCCTCCTTCCTCCACCCCACAGCCAAGCCCCTCAATGGACAATCTGTCATCAGTCTTGTGCCTAACATCCCAGGTCCTTGATGAAGGGCCTCTCAACCTCACGGGACTGAGTCAGCTCTCTGAGAGCTTCCTGAACACACCATCCCCTGTTGTACTCTTGGGGCCAAGCACCCCAATGGCGCCTCAGACCAGCACTCCAGCCACAGGCACCTCCACAGTCCCTGGCCGTTTAACAGCTGAGATCATGGACATGCCTCAGAGTGACCCAGAATAGTTCCAGAGACTGAGTTGTTACCTATTCACTTTATCTTTGCTTAAGACACTTTACTTGGTTCATTTTGCTTTTTTAATAAAGTCATACAGTTTACTTAAGACAGTTATTAATAAAGGTTATCTTTGCTTCACACACTTGGTTCATTTTATTTACTTAATAAACTGTTGGTTAAAACTTTGAAAAAATGGTTAAGCCTTTGCATGCTTGTGGGATGGGTAAGGATAGTTATGGGATGGGTAAGGATAGTTGTGGGATAGGTAAGGATAGTTGTGGGATGGATAAGGATAGCTGTGGGATAGGTAAGGATAGTTGTGGGATGGGTAAGGATAGCTGTGGGATAGGTAAGGATAGTTGTGGGATGGGTAAGGATAGTTGTGGGACAGGTAAGGATGGCTGTGGGATAGATAAACCTCCAGTGCAAGCATAGTGGGACTGTATGGTCCACCATCCCAGCTGCCACACATATGGGCCTTTTTTATCAATAACAATTTATTCATTGATCAACACATTTCAAAATAAAAAAGCTCTTTATTAATGCCCTATTCATTGTAGGGCCACTTAACATACATGGCACAATCTCATCAGTGTTATGAGACAGGCTCAAGGAAGCATCCATTAACCATCTGTCATCCTGTCTTGCCACTCCACTGCTCCAGCTGGGAAGTTGCACCAGTGTTTCAGGAAGTTGCGCTGCTTCTTCCCTTCACGTGAGGCTCTGTTGGGGCCTTGCACATCCTCAGTGTCTATCAGGTTTTGCCCTTGCCTCCATTCCCCAGGCTCCATGTCCCCATTGCCTTGTTGATGGTCCACGAGTCTGTTCTGCAACACTGGGTAGTGGATGCGCATGAGATTGTGCAGGATGCAGCAAGCTTCCACAATGTTCCTCACAGTATGTGGGCGATGCTGCATAGTGGTGAGAAGTACCTGGAACCTGTTGGCCAGGATGCTAAAGGCATTCTCCACCACCTGCCTTGCCCTGGACAGCCTGTAGTTGAAGATCCTCTCTTCACGGGTGAGGCATCTGGAGGTGTAGGGCTTCATGAGGTAGGTTCTGAGGGAGAAGGCGTCATCCCCCATGATGAAGTAGGGCACATCTTGTGTGTCATTAGGTAGAGGGTCTGGTTCTGGAAAACCCATGATCAGGTTGCATTCCAACCCATCCTTGAGGTCACTGGCATTGTATACCTGGGAATCTGAAGCTGACCCGTTGCCTGAAGCATCGATGTACATGAACTTGTAGTCAGCATCAACCATGGCAAAGAGGATGACACTGAAGAAGCCCTTGTAGTTGTGATAAGAGGACCCCGAGTTGGCTGGAGCTTTGCAGGCCACGTGCTTGCCATCTATGGCTCCAATGGTGTGGGGAATGTTCCACCTCTGATACCACTGCTCTGCAACTTTCCTCCAGCCTTCTTCAGTGGTGTGACACTGGAGGAGCTCCTCCACGTATTCTTCGATGATGGCCTGCACCACTTCTCTGACCACAATGCTGATGCTGTTGTGTGGCACCCTCCAGGCATACTTCATGTTTCTGTATGTGGTTCCAGAGGCCAGGTGGCACAGAGTCAATGCCACCTTCAGACCAGGGTCCAGGTTGGGATAGAAGTTGGTGCTCTGCTTGGTCAACCTGGGTCTCAGACGTTCCACAACTTCATCAAACATGGCTGGTGGCATCCTCATGAACTGCTGGAATGCCCGAGGATCTTCATTCCTCAGCTCCACCATCAGCTTGGCATAGAGTCCAAACTCCACTCTTCTCCCGATCCATCGTTGGACACACACAGCTCTTGAACGTCTCCTTCTTCTCCTTGCGTAGAAAAGGTGAAACAGTTTGAACAGGGCTTGGTTCTGGTGTTGAATGATTGCAGCAACCATAAGGACTGTGTTATGATCCATGGTGGAGATCAATGGATGATGTGGAAGAGCAAGACCAAGGGTGAAGATGTCTGTACACCACGGCTGCTGGACTGATACTGAGATCCAGGTGATTTCCTCCCCCTTTTTATAGGAAATATCAGTTTTCTGCTAGGTGTCCTTCCACATACTCTACGCATACTCCAGACATCCTAAATATCCGAGATATATCCCATATACAAACGTTTTGTCCGTTTTAATGCTTTATATACGAAATGCATCCACTTACATCCTCTCTATTTCTGTGCTACTAACGCTGTGTGGACGTTCCGTGTATATTTCGTTTCCTCCCTCTTTCTGCAGTTTTCAGCTGCAGTGGATGTGAGTTGAGGGGATGGCCAGAGGATGCAGAGAGGATACAGCGGACATTTAACGGATGACAACGGACATAGAACGTTTGTTGCCCATATATGTCGTGGATGTACATCATATGCGGCGGAAAGTTCATCCGCTCAAAAAGTTTTGTGCAGCTCAAAACTTCTTGTGCGGATGAAATCTCAGTAGACGGATGCTTGACGGATAGGGCATATGAAACACGTATGCAGTGAGTACACAACGGATACATTGCGTTTTCCAACGGATGGCGAGCATTTTTATCCATTTTACATCCTCTTTGCATCCGTTGGTGCAGTGGGACATGGGCTTTAGATCTAAAATAGTCACAATGTCTGATGAAAAACCACAATGATAGAGTTTTTCCCCCCTACAGAGCTTCTTTCAAGCTATCTTTCAAGCAATCTTCTAGAACTAATGGAATTAGAAAAAAATAGTCTTAGCCAAAGATTAAAATAGCATAACTTTGCTCTGGCCTCCATTGTTACTGTCATGTTTCTAACTCCAAAGTGGCATTAGGCATTAGGCTATCTGAGAATGGCCTAAGCTGATTGCAGATGTTTAAACTGAACAATCGCTAATGATCCATAGTCTTCAACAATGTAGGCTGAAGTACCATATTTTAGCAGCTCTATAATACGATAGGAATACATTAACCATCTTCTCCACCACATTTTTAGAGAGCGGTGACATTCTTCAGTAAATTTTTGACAAATAATTAAGCAGGTTTTTTTCACATTCTGAGCCTCCCTCCTTTCCTCCTATCTTTGGAAAACTGGGGAAAAGTTGTGTGCCCGTTATGCCCTTTCCGAGACCAACAATCCCTACTCATGGTCACTCATGTCCTAGTCACCTCCCATCTTGACTATTGCAACACACTCTGCATGGGGCTGCCCTTGAAAAGCATTCAGAAGCTCCAATTGGTGCAAAATGGTTTTGTGCAGACTCTTTGTGCACATGTATCACCGCTCATTCAGGATCTGCATTGGTTGCTGATTTGCTTCTGGATGCAATTCAAGGTGCTGGTTGTCACTTTTAAAGCCCTTCATAGCTTGGGACTAGGTTATCTGAGGGGTCATCTCTTGCTGGTCACATCCACCCAATCCACTAGAGTGGAGAGGCAAATAATGTTAGTTGTGGGATTCAGCTACTTTGGGCTGGCTTGTGTGAAGTGGTTTTTACAATTCTGGCTGCCCCTGCCTCTCCCTGCCCCTCCAGTCCCTTCCTGCTCAGCCACTCCTCATCTTGTCTGCTTGCCCAGTATAGCTGCTGCTGCTCTCTGTCTGGCTCCCTGGCTTGCCTCAACCACACGGTCTCTGAGGGCCAACTTTGCCTGCCTTCAGCTGCATCTCAGGTGGCGCTCTCCACACAGCCCAGTCCTGTGCTCTGATCTGCCTGGGTGAGTGACTGCTAGCAGCAAGGCCCGAATCCTGGCCTAGCTGCCTCCTACGTCACCTTACAGTCCCCGAGGCCCAGCGCACTTGCCTGCCTTACCTGCAGTCCCCACGTCTCTGTCATGCTTGCCTGCCTTCTTTGCAGGAAAGGGAAGCAGCTTTTCATTGGGGTGCATGGAGTGAGACAGAGTTCCTCCAGCCTCTTTCCCCTTCTCTTTTTCTCTTTGTGGGCAGAAGAGTTTTCCCCATCCACCACTGCCCAGATGCCTTTGCTTTCCCCAAATTCCCCAAGCATTTCTTTGCCTACCTGATTTCCAGTTCCATCACATTTCTTGCCATCATGTGCAGGGAAATGAAAGTTTATGTGGGGTTAAAAAAAAAGTTCAACCAATCAATTCCAATTTCTCATGAAAGAAAAAGATCTCACAAAGTTGGAATTGAGTGAGTTAATTTTTTTTTATCCCAGAGGTTCCCACACTTCCTGCTGCTTCCCATGCTGTCTGGGAGGCAGGCTGCTCGTCCTAGTTGCTTCCCATGCTTCTTGGAGCTTCTCGCTTGCCTCTGAATGCCAGCTGAATGCTCTCCTCCAAGGCCTCTTCCTCACGGCTTCCCTACATCTTCTCCTTGTAGCTTTGAGCTGCTTGGCTTTTGAAATCCAGTGCTACTTCTTTGGCTACCGAACCCGAGCACACTTGAAATCCAAGAGTACTGGATTTCAAAAGCCAAAGAGCTCAGTGCTACAAGGAGATGAAGTGCCAGGAAACCATCAGTCAGATACATTGCTAGAGCTGAATGACTAGGCTGTTGTTGGCCCAGGAAGACTCCCAGGACTGCAGCTTCGACTTCTATTTTTCAGTGCAGAAAGGTAGAGCTCTGAGGTGAAATCCCAAACATAGAGCTGAGATAACAGTAACCATTATAGCAGAAAGGAAAGGCTAGCAAAAAGATGGTAACAACGTGTATTTTTAATGATGTTAATAAAGCCTCTGAAGCAGTCTTTTTGATTGGAGAAATATATATGTAATTAATAATAATAATGATGTATTAAATTTATATGCCACTTAACTCCAGCCACTCAAGAAAATCTGTTTCGTCTAAGGTTCTCAATAGCTTCAGATTATATGTATATGTATATAAAGTGCGTGTGCAAATATACAGTATAAGTTCTTTTGTATGTAGAATGGGAAGGTAGCCAGGGGTGGGATTCAAATTTCTGAACAACTGGTTCTGTGGACATGTCCTAATTTGTGGGTGTGGTTTGGTGGCCATATGATTGGGTGGTGTGGCTTGCTGACTGGGCGTGACTTGCTGATCACATGACTGGCTGGGCGTGGCCAACTCAACATCATCTCTTTGCCCTAATGACTTTTTTAAGTATAAAAAAAAAAGATATACCAAAACAAAAGTAGTTTATTATTCCATGTCTTTAATGCTTAAATAATAAAAAGGTACACAAAACTAGATTTTGTTACATTTTAAAATATTAATCAAAAACTATTACATAACAAAACTTTACAAAAAACAATAAAACTGTTATTTAAAGCCCCTGTCACACTGCACCAACGGATGCAAAGAGGATGTAAAACGGACAAAAAAGCTTGCCATCCGTTGGTTAACACGATGTATCTGTTCTGTACTCACTGCCTCCGTTTTGCTTCCTCTCTATCCGTCCATCATCTGTTTATGGACGTTTCATCCGCTCAAAAAGTTTTGAGCTGCTCAAAACTTTTGCACGGAAAATGTATCCAATTCGTCCATTCTGCATCCGCTACGCATCCGCTAGGCATTAGTTCTGCATCCGTTACGCATCCGCTATATCCACGAGGCATCCGTTCCGCATCCGCACAACTCGCATCTGCTCGGACGCAGGAAGGAAGCGGAACGGATACGGAACGGATGCAGAACGGATGCCTAGTGGATGCAGCACGGAAACAAAGCATGTAAAACGAAAAAAACATTCGCAGAGGGGACCTATCTCGGATATTAAGGATGTCTAGAGGATGCCTAGAGAATGCCTAGAGGATGCAAAGGGACACCTATACTGCCTATAAAAAGGGGGAGCAACTCACCTGGATCTCACTTTCAGAACAGCAGCCCTGCGGTGCAGACCTCTGCAACCTTCATCTGACTCTTGCTCTTCCACAGGATCCAGTCATGTCCACCGTGGATCGTAACAAAGTCCTTTTGGCAGCCACCATCCTTCTGCAACAGTGCGAAGCCATCTACAGGCTCTGTGAACTCTACTATGGGAAGAAAAAGAGGCGGCCAAGAAGTGTCTGGGTACGAAGATGGTTCACCAGAAGAGCAGAGGATGGACTGTACAACAAGCTGATGGTGGAGCTCAGGAACGAAGACACTCGGGCATTCCAGAACTTCATGAGGATGCCTCCAGCCATGTTTGACGAAGTTGTGCAGCGGCTGACACCCAGGTTGACCAAGGCAAACACCAACCTCCGGCCCAGCCTGGAACCTGGGCTCAAGGTGGCACTCACTCTGCGCCACCTGGCCTCAGGGACCACCTGAGGAGCATGCAGTACGCCTGGAGGGTGCCACACAACACCATCAGCATTGTGGTCAGAGAAGTGGTGCAGGCCATCATCGAAGAATACATGGAGGAGCTCCTCCATTTTCCCACCACTGAAGAAGGATGGAAGAAAGTTGCAAAGCAGTAGTATCAGAGGTGGAACTTCCCACACACCGTTGGAGCCATCGATGGCAAGCACGTGGCCTGCAAAGCGCCAGCCAACTGAGGGTCCACTTATCACAACTACAAGGGCTTCTTCAGCATCATCCTCTTCGCCATGGTCGATGCTGACTACAAGTTCAAGTACATCGATGCTTCAGGCTACGGCTCATCTTCAGATGCCCAGGTATACAACGCAAGTGACCTCAAGGGTAGGCTGGAGCGCAACCTCATCATGGGCTTCCCAGATCCAGACCCCCTGCCCAACGACACGCAAGATGTGCCCTACTTCATTGTGGGGGATGACGCCTTCTCCCTCACAACCTACCTCATGAAGCCCTACACCTCCAAATACCTCACCCGTGAAGAGAGGATCTTCAACTACAGGCTGTCCAGGGCAAGGCGGGTGGTGGAGAACGCCTTTGACATCCTGGTCAACAGGTTCCAGGTACTTCTCACCACCATGCAGCATCGCCCAGAGACCGTGAGGAGGATCATGGAAGCTTGCTGCATCCTGCACAATCTCATGCGCACCCGCTACCCAGTCTTGCAGAACAGGCTTGTTGGACCTCCAGCAAGGCAATGGGGACATGGAGCCTGGGGAATGGAGGCAAGGGCGAAACCTGATAGACACTCAGGATGTGCAAGGCCCCAACAGAGCCTCACATGAAGGGAAGAAGCAGCACAACCTCCTGAGACACTGGTGCAACTCCCCAGCCGGAGCGGTGGAGTGGCAAGACAGGATGATAGATGCTTAATGGATGTTTCCTTCAGCCTGTCTCATCACACTGATGAGATTGGGCCATGTATGTTGGGTGGGCCTACAATGAACAGGGCATTTAATACAGAATTGTGTTTATGTTCAAATGTGTGGATCAATGCTTATATTGTTACTGATAATAAAGGGCCAAAGGTGTGGCACCTGGGAGGGTGGACCATACAGTCCCACTATGCTTGCACTGGAGGTTTATCTATCCCACAGCTATTACCCATCCCAAAGGTATCCCTGCCCATCCCACAGGTATCCCTGCCCATCCCAAAGGTATCCCTGCCCATCCCACAGGTATCCTTACCCACCCCAAAGGTATCCCTGCCCATCCCACAAGCATGCAAAGGCTTAAACCATTTCTAAAAGTTTCCAGCAAGACTTTATTAAAAAAAAGAAATGAAGCAAGTGTATGAATCAAAAATAGACTTTATTAACAAGAAGCTATCAAACAAAAATGAGTCTCTGGCACTCCTCTTGGTCACTCAGTCTCAGGGGTGAAGGGTGCAGGTGCTGTGGAGGTGGCTGGTGCTGGAGTGCTTGTCATCAGCTCCTCCAGAAGCAGAAGCAGCAGAAGCCCCAGCCCCAGAAGAGCGAGCCCGTGCTGCAAAAGCCCCAGCAGAACGAGAGTGAGGGCCAGGGGACGGGATGGTAGCCCTGTCCCTCTTGCCAGGGCTGGCAGCAGATGGCTGAGGCTTGCTGTGCTTCCACATGGTTGTGGGGTTGCTGGCTGGCAGGGAGGCAGGGAGGCTGGCAGGAACCAAGGCTGGCAGGAAGGCTGGCAGGGAGGCAGGCACCAAGGCTGGCAAGAAGGCTGGCAGGCAGGCATGCACTAAGGCTGGCAGGCAGGCATGCACCAAGGCTGGCTGGAAGGCTGGCAGGCAGGCAGGCACCAAGGCTGGCAGGCAGACTGGCTGGCAGCAAGGCTGGCAGGGAGGCTGGCAGCAAGGCTGGCAGGGAGGCTGGCAGCAAGGCTGGCAGGCAGGCAGACAGCAAGGCTGGCAGGCAGGCAG
>BLBF01000011.1:41359778-41380753 GCA_015471245.1 Laticauda colubrina
AGGCAGACAGCAAGGCTGGCAGGCAGGCAGACAGCAAGGCTGGCAGGGAGGCTGGCAGCAAGGCTTGCAGGCAGACATGCAGGCAGGGCAGGCAAGGCAGTCAATCTGTCCGGCAGCAGGTCTTTCCTCTGAATGGCGACCTGCTTCCGAGCTGCTTCCCTTATATCCGTGGGGCTGAGGCAATACATCCTCCCCACATACGCAATTAATGCTTGGCATCCGCTAGGCTTCCGCTGTGCATCCGCTGTGCATCCACTTCATCCGTTCAGCGTCCGCTCTGCATCCGCTGTATCCGTTCCATGTCCACTTTGCTGAGGTCCCCTGGAAGCCTAGCAGATGCACCATCCGCTCTCATCCACTTCCATCCGCTGGGCTTCTGTTTCGCATCCACTTTCCATCCGCCCTGTGTCCTCCCCATGTCCATTCCTTTCCGTGTTATCCGCTCCAGTTATGCAAATTTTTGCCCCTTCTGAGAGCGGATAACAACGGATGGAACATTTTTCTCATCCATTGTTAATGTTTTGCATCCGTTGGGCAGTGTGGCAGGGCCTTAAAGTACTGCCAAATTGTTTTTTTATTGGCATTCTCAGTTGCAGTTTTCTTTTGTTTGACAGGAGCATCATCAGTTGTGTGATGTGCCCATAACCATTTTTTTAACTATAAGAACAGGGTTCCATTCTTACAGAGGTAAACCAATTAGATTGATAGTCAGCAGATTTATTATATTGGAAACCATAAGGCGACTTCTGCCCTCTGAACATAAGTTCATCTGCGAGAAACCCCTTTCCACTTCTGCTAAACTGACTGCAATAGTCCTGACAATATCTCTAGCCTTTTTTTTGAAAATGTTTTTTTATATTTTAATTATTTAAATTCATCTTTGTGAGAACAGTGTGGTTCCAGGTATTTTATATTTTAAAACTGTCATATCCATAGTAACTGATACAGCTTTCTAACATCACATCATTATCTATTACCCAATTTTCTTCTTTATATTATCATAAATTATTTTATATCAGTCAATCAATCTCTATCTTCCTTGATCATTATATTCAATATGTTTTCAGTTTAATCTATTCATATCATTTCATTAATCATTCAAAGTTTAATTTTAATTTCTACTATCCCTTATTAAATTCCCTTTCCAATATTATTACATATATTTTATTTTCTGTCTATCTCCTTTTCTCTACCTTCTCAGTTTTGCCCAAATATATTTTCTATCTTATTTTCTTTAATCAACAATATAACAATATATCTTCATTATCTTGTACAAGTGGATAACAAAATATTTAATAGTCTAATCAATCTCTAACTTCCTTGATCATATATTTCTTATGCTCTCAATATTTACAAATTAATCTATTCATACCATTCAAAATTTCATCTTAATTTATATTATCCCCTATTATGTCCCCCCCCCATGTTACATTTGCCACTTTTGCATATATTTTATTTTCTGTATATTCCCTTCCCTCTAACATCTTAATTTTACACAAATATGTTTTCTTGTAGCCAATAATATTAACATTATAACCTTGCTACCTTATATATGTGAATAACAAATCACAGTCATCTGTGCATTTGTGCTTGCACACGGAAAAGCTCCCACCCATCCAATCAAATGATCAACAATCACCAACAGGTATTTCAATGTATGCAGTTAACACTGCTGGCATTTCAGTGTAATGAACTTGTATTCTCTGAAATGGCCAGATGGCTAAATCTCTACCTCCTTTCAGATTTTTATGCATTATTTTCTTATTTATCAGCACACAGTGTATTCATTTTCTACTCACTTGCATAGCAATTGTGAACAAACCTCCCAAATATATTTTCTCTTCACAAAATCCACAAGTGCTTGTGTTCCCCAATGAGTGCCTTCATGTACCTTCTCTATTATGTTTCTCATAATAGGCTTATTAACCATCTGTAATCCATTTTCTGTTACCCATTTTCCATCTACACAATTAGCACCTTCTAACTTCATCTGTTTCTCTTCTTCATCAGTGAAATCTGGTTTTACATCCCATTCCAAAACAGGAACTAAAACATTATCTTTGTTATGACATGTACAGAATAACCCTTGAGTAACAAGGATATGCACATGGAAACATTTATGAGAGTAGTTATGAATTCAGCCATACACAGATACACTGAATTGAGTTAAAGTTTACTTTAAGAAATAGCACAGTCCAATAAACAGTCCAGATCATATACATTTTACAGTCCAAAGATTATCCAATGACAAAGTCTTCTTACCAGTTGCCTTTTTCATTTCCAGTAAACAAAAATATCAAAGTATGAGCACAGCATAAATACAACAGAGAAATCTTACATTGCAACAGAATGTCATATAGACAAAATGTCAGATAGACAGAATATCAGAGAGAGCAAGCCATGATCTCTTGCTCCCTCCTATGGCAATCTGCAATATAATCAACCAGTTGGAATATAATATAAATCAATACAGTGTTTTTTTCTTAAAGCCACAAACATACATTGTTGTTTTATATATTGCCAACCCAACTAATTGGTGGACAGATTCCTAACATTCTCCCTTTGTGTAGGTCAATATATAATACATTACATCTTTAAACCATAATTCTCACAACACTGTTTATTGCACCTTGAGCTTTCATGAAATGATCTGTTCAGTCATGCAGTATTCTAACTGAATTAATTTATTTTGAACACACTGTCTAACATTCAAATATTTCAAATCAGCATGTTTAGACCTTGTTTTAACAGTTAAATTGGTAGCCATACTAATTGCAGATTGTCTTCATAAAGAATAAACAGATCATGTACAATAATTCCAATATCTTTCAACAATTGTTTATAATATGTCAATTCTGTACACATTAATGATAAACATGAGAATTCTGCTTCCATAGTGGATAAACTAATATGTTATTACCTATAGACTTCCAAACTATTAAAGCATTACCCAACATTACCGCTATACCTGATGTTGACTTACGAGTCATTATATCAGTAGCAAAACTTACATCAGCATATGCAGTTAACACTAATTCATTTCTTGGTTCTAAATATAATGAATAATTGATTGTGAGCTTTAAAAATCTAATTATTTGCTTAGTTGCTTGCCGATGCCTTTCATTTGGTTCAGCATTATACCTAGCCAATTGGTTTACACTGTAAGATATATCTGGTCTAGACCAGTTATTCAGATATGATGGACTATCGATAAAGGATTGATATATTTCCTTATCAAACATAGGACTTTTGATATCACTATGTGTAAATTCCTTACTCATTGGTGTCTTAGCAGATTTATAATGCTCCATGTTATAGCGTTTTAATAATTGGCTAATCTTCTTGGCTTGTGAAATTTTAAAACCTTTATTCATTTTCACTCTATCAAGACCCAAATAATGCTTAATCTCCCTTAATCCTGAACTTTTTCTGTAATCTATAAACAATATCATTTGCTTCTTGTTCAGTTTTAGTTATAATTGTTATGTCATCCGTAAATAACAAAAAATAAATAACAGTAATAAAACCATCTTTTTCTCTTCGGAACAAACAAGGATCAGCTATACCAGCTTCAAAACCTATTGAAAATAATTCCTTTGCAATACATTTATTCCATTCATAACTGGATTGCTTTAGACCATAAAGACTTTTCTTTAATTTCCAATAATCAGTTTTTCCATCATCCTTTAAACCTAATGGTTTTGTCATATAGATGGTGTGTTGTAAAGGTGCATGTAGATGTGTAGTTTCAACATCTACATGGTTTATTTTACATTCATTCTTAGCTGCCCAAACTAATGTTGCTCTCAATGTATTTGCTCTCAGTCTAGGTGCAAACACTTCATCATAGTCCTGATCTGACTGAGCAAATCCTTGAGCAACTAATCTTGCTTTATGGGTAATAGTCCCATCCACCCCAGTCTTTATCTTATACACCCATTTGCAACCTATTGCATGCTCACCTGGTGATAACTTTACATCCTCATACACCTCTAAATCCTTTAACAATTTTAACTCCCTATTCATAGCTTCCTGCCAAGCTATCTGATCCTTTGTAAGATACAGTTTTATTTCATTTAAGTTAGAAGGTTCTGAATTAACCTGACATACAATGTTTGCTTGAAATCTGTCAGGTGGATGTCTCTCCCTAATTGACCTCCTAGGCAACTCAGTACATGTTGTTGGCATGTCCTCTTCCTTTATCTCCCCTATCAAATCCTCGTCTTCTACAGTCATAGAGGGTTCTTCTATTGATGATTCCTCCATTGAGGATTCTTCCACTATCTTATCATCAATATTATTTATAATTAGGATTATCAGTAAAAAATGGAGTTTCAGCAACAACACTATCCTGTACCTTATTATATTCCTGTTCAAGCTTTCTTCAGCCAACATGCTCCAGAAATTTAGCACTTGCACTGCAATATATATTATTAGTACCTGGCTCCCAAAATCTAAATGATGCATGATTAGATTCATAACCTAGAAAATATAATTTTCTCACTCTATGTTGTCCCTTTCACCTTACTTGCGTAGGAATATGAATCTATGCTGGGGTTCCAAATATATGTAAATAACTGAGATCTGGCTTTTTTCCATTCCAATGAGTAAATGGTAATTCACCAGTCATTAAATTCACTACATTGTTCAAAGCATGGTTAGCACACATTATTGCTTCACCTCAAAGTTTCTCTGATAAACCAGAATCCAAAATCATAGTCCTAGCCATAGCCTGTAATGTTTGTCCTCTATATTCAATATATGAGTTATTTTGTGGTTCATAAGGAGCAGAATGCTTATGTTCAATACCAGCTTTCTGTAACATAGCTTCAAATTTTCTATTGATAAATTCAGTACCATTATCTGTTACTAAGCTGATAACTTTCTGTTTCTTTTTCCTTCAGCAGATTATAGCCCATTTACAAAATGCTGGTATGTTTTCATCTTCGTTTTCATTAAATAACAGAAACCATATCTGGAAAAATGATCAATTATACTTAATATGTAACAGGCTCCATCTAAACTAGGTTTCTTAGGTCCAATAATATCAGCAAAAACAACCTCTAATGGTTCACTGGTTTTGAATTCATTTACCCTATTTGCAGGAGTTACCTTGCTTTTTTCTTGATTACAAGCCTTGCAATTTAAATACTTTGTACAATGTTCTAATTTTATACCATTAGAAAACTCAACAGTTTTCTTTAGCATTTTGAAATTTATATGTCCCATATGTCTATGGAGCAGATGAATATATTCATCATGAGGCTTTTTGTTTTCATAAACTGAGCTAGCATTAATTAATGGATTATCATGTATAATTAACAAGCCATTATCCAATCTTGCAGTAACACTTTTACCCTGTTTTTTAATTAAACATTTATCTGCCTGAAAGGTTACAACAAATCCTGCTTTTACCATTGCTCTTACAGATAGCAAGTTAAATATCATTCTAGGTCCAAATAACATCAGTAAAGGTTCATTAAGAAATGAACAATATGCAGTACCTTCTCCAGATGCTCTCAATTTCCATCCATTAGCTAATGATACATGCTGTTTACTCTTTGTCATGTTAACAAACCTTTCTTTACTTTTAGTTATACACTGTGATGCTCCACTGTCAACTACCCATATATCATAGTTTACAGTTGTAGTTGTACTTGATATGGCTAAACTAACATCTTTATATGCTCTCTGTATATTAATAGCATTCTGTTTCTTACCCTTTTTACATATCTGGCTACATGACCTTTAGCCCCACAAAAAAACATTTCCTGACAATATAGGCAGTTGAAGACAGTTTTTCTTCCAGTGGCTGTCTTTCTCTCAGTTGATTTCTATTTTGCCTTCTTCTTGATTCTTCTAACACTCTTCCAGTTATGCCAATCAATGTAAGTTCACCTCTGTTTAAAACTTCCAGTGAAGACACATAAGTTTCCTCCAAAGAAGAAAGAATGGTGTAAATTTGATGCAACTCCGAGAAAATCAGCTCCTTTTCTTGTAGCTCTTGTAAAATCCTTTTCATAAACTCCAAATGAGTAATATGTCACCACCTTTTATAAGATGGACTCTAAAGAGTTTACATGTAAGGTGTATGTGTGCACCCACACTATCTCGAAAATAAATCCTCTTCAAAATGTCCCAACACTTAGCAGCAGATTCTTCACCACAAATATGGACTAACTGCTGATCATTCAGTGTCAGTCTAATTATACTAAGAGCCTTTTCATTATCCCGGTTAAAGTCAGCTATTTTCTTTTTATCTGCATCATTCAACAGGTCCCAAGTTGTTACATCCGGTGGACTATTAACTACAGTCGATAATCCAACTTTACTCAGAAGTAGACTGCACTTCATAGACCAGGAAACATAGTTAGTTCCATCCAACTGAGTTATCTGGGATATGCTGGTTGACTGGTCTTGTGCCATTGGTAGTTTGGCAATAAACCGCAATCAGCTGGCTGAATACGAAACTGTATATTCACACTGATTCTCAATATCTCTCTGGGCCCATAACCAATGTTATGATATGTACAGAATAACCCTTGAGTAACAAGGATATGCACATGGAAACATTTATGAGAGTAATTATGAATAATTATTCAGCCATAACTGAATTGAGTTAAAGCCATAACTTTAACTGAATTGAGTTAAAGTTTATTTTAGGAAATAGCACAGTCCAATAAACAGTCCAAATCATATATGTTTTACAGTCCGCAGAATATCCAATTACAAAGTCTTCTTACCAGTTGCCTTTTTCATTTCCAGTAAACAAAAATATCAAAGTATAAGCACAGCATAAATACAACAGAGAAATCTTACATAGAAACAGAATGTCAGATAGATAGAATGTCAGAGAGACAGAATATCAGAGAGAGAAAGCCATGATCTCTATCTCCTTCCTATGGCAATCTACAATACAATCAACCAATTGGAATATAGTATAAATCAATACAGTGATTTTGTTTTAAAGCTACAAACATACATTGTTGTTTTATATATTGCCAACCCAACTAATTGGTGGACAGCTTTCTAACATTCTTCATTTCTCTTCCCATATGTGCAACTTCTGTCACTGCCTCATCTGCTAATCTATTGCCCAAAAAGTCTTTGGAAGTTCCCTTCCTATGAGCTTCAACATGTGTTATAGCCAAACATTCCAGAACTTCAGCTGCCTTCAATACAGCTTTTATAAGATCTACTTGCCTCACCTCCTTTCCTTTACTCTTTATATGTCCTCTTTCTATCCAAATTTTCCCAAATGTTTGTAAGATTCCATAGGCATATTTTGAATCCATATAAATATTACCCACTTCATTTTCTAAAAGTTTCAAGGCTTTTAATAAGGCAGATACTTCACACACCTGAGCAGAATACTGAACAGGTAAACGTCCTATCTCCAACACTTCAGACATATCTCCTTTCACAATTAATTCATTCGTTTACCATTTTCCACTCTAGAAGATCCATCAATGAACAAATTAATAGTCCTCTATTGGACTATCTTCCAAATCCTCTCTTACCTTAGTCTATAAATCTATAGCTTCAATACAATCATGTTCTATATTCCATTCTTATTTCTCTCCTGAAAGGAATTCAGCTGGATTTAAATTCTTGTCAGTTGAGAGAAGCAAATCCTCCTGGGACAATAAAATTGCCTCATATTTTAAAAATGTCAGCCTTCAAGATTTTCAGCCTTCAAGACTTTCTCCCTTTGCTTTGCATCTTTCGGCTGTCATAAGTAATGGGGGGAGGAGGGGGGAAAGTTGTGGGAAATGAGCTGGAACTGTATAAATTGGGGGGGGGGAGGAGTACATTCTTGCTTAGGTTTCTATTCCTTGATTAGCTTTTTCTCCTATGCTATGCGCAGCTGCAAACCTTTATCAAACTATGCCAAGGTCAACGGACAGAAGCCTCATCACCACCTGGAGATGTCCACATGATGATATTTACAACTTTTAATTGGAAGAACTATTTGAACTATTGGGGGTGGGAACATTGCCATTACTTTGTATATGTGATTTACACATCCATTTTCTCAGATTCAGAATTCTTTTGTTGCTACCACTTGACTTCCAGTAAAATATATCTTTTCTCCGATTAATGGAGTCTACGTATTTCTTTCTTGGATTTTGAATGGAGCAGCAGCTGATAAATAGTCTAGCGTGTATAAGCCATGTATGCTCTCTTTGCATTAAAATTGTTCCGGATGTGGACTGCTTACCCCTAAACATTTCCAAAAGTCAACTTCCTCCTTTCCTCCACAAAATATAGCTGTAGCTGCTACTGCCTGTATACACAAAGGCCAACCACGCACTACTAGATCCATCAATTTTGACAAAAATGCTACAGGTTTCTTCTTCCCAGCCCATACTTGAGCTAGAACACCTTTAGCTATTCCCTCTTCCACTGCTACAAACAAATGGAAAGGTTTCTTGAAATCAGGTAAACTTAACACAGGAGCTTGTATCAATGCTTTCTTAAGCATTTCTATTTTATTCACCTCTTCACTATCCCATACAACCTCCCATGGTTCATTATCCAACAATTTCTCATACAGAAACTTTACCCTGTCTGTATAATTATTTATCCAGAGGTGACAATAGCCTAACAACCCTAACAATTTCCAAACTTCTCTCTTAGTGCTCAGTATAGGTTGTCTAACTATCCCTTCAGTCCTTTCTGGATTGATCTGCTTACTTCCATGACTAATTAAATGTCCCAAGTATTTAACTTCAGACTCCACAAATTTCAATTTCTTCTTTGAAACTCTTAGGCCTTGTTGTCCTAAGAAATGTAACAATGCATTTGTACCGTCTCAACATCCCATTTCTTCTCACCTGAGACTAACAAATCATCTACATATTGCAACATTGTTATTACCACAGGTGGTTCAAACCCTTCAAGGTCTTGTTCCAACACTTGTCCAAACAAATTAGGGCTTTCTGAAAACCCCTGTGGTAACACACACCATCTATACTGTTGAGTTTGATGTGTATCAGGATCTGTCCATTCAAAAGCGAAAATATTTCTCGATTTCTCCACAAAAGGGCATGTCCAAAAAACATCCTTTAAATCTAATACACTAAAATATGTATATTCATATGGAATTCTCCCTAACGAAGCAAAGGGATCAGGTGTAATAATATGCCTTTCAACCACCAAACAATTAATGGGGCGTAAATCAGCCACCAAACACCAAAAACCATCAGGTTTCTTTATTATATGGTGACATTGCAGGCTCAATTAGCCCATCCCTCAATAGAGACTCTATCACTGGCTTCAAGCCACATCTCCCTTCCAGGGAAATATTGTATTGCTTCCACCTCACTGGCTCAACACCCTCTTTTAAAATCACCTCCACAGGTACAATATTTAAAACACCCCTGTTCCCTTTCGCTTCCCACACTATGGGATCTATATGTTTCTCCTGTTCATCAGTCAGTAAATGAACAGTGCACTTCTCTTCAGAAAAGATAAGTTCACAACCTAATAAGGATAAAGCATCCCATGCTAAAAGGTTTATACCTGCTTCAGGTATATACAAAACATCCAATGTTTCAGAGTGTCTGTTTTGTTCGGAAAACACACGAGGTAGACCGGGTTCCAAAAACAAATACTTTATTTTTTAACTAGTCAGTAAATAGGAACACTTGGCTGAAGCCGAGGCCAGCCTTTTATACAGGCTGGCTTGCCTGCTTGCAGCCAATGGCAGTTGTTTAAATTTGCCGCCTTTTAACAGCTCTTTGGATTGGTTCCTAGTGAACCAATCCAATGCTTATTTTATTTGACCAATCAGATTTGCAGATTTGGAGTCACCCACTTTACATATAGAACACCCCTCCCCTCTTAGTTCAGTCCTACATGGTGATGTAGTCTCGCAGGTAGGTGGGGCTTTTCCGGACTCGACTTGACTTGCGCAGTTCATTCTTAGTGAAGTCTTCGACCGGTTCGGGTGGGGCTGCTGTGTCGTCCGTTCTTTTCCCTGGAACCATCTGGAAGGGTGAGTCAGCCATTTTACCGCCGCCTGAGTTTCTTAGGCTGGCGGTTTTGCCGCTCCCTCCCGTTTCCTCTGGGCAGGTCGAGCTGGCCTGGCTGGCCCCTTCCGATGGGCTCTTCACGCAAGTCTCTCCAAACAGTGAGTCTTTTATTTGCTCTTTTTGTTCATATGTTTCATTGGTTTTGGTTTTAAACAGTTCTTTATTTATTTCTTGCCTTTCCCCCCCCCCCACCTTGGTTTGCAATTCACCGGTTTTGTTGGTGAATGGTTGTAAGTCTGTGGTTCTCTCTATAATTTGGGATCGAAGCTGGTCTATGTGCCGCTTCCATTCCCTGCCATCCTCTATTTTTAATCGGTAGGATTTGGGGCCTGTGATTTGGGTAATCTGTCCTGGTAGCCATACGGGGTCCCCGGTGAAGTTTTTAGCATATACCAAATCGCCTATTTCGAATTGTCTAAACCGTGTAGAGGAGTCAGGGGGGTTTTCTGGAGTAAAATTTGGGTGTAACCTATCAAGGTGTGATCTTAACTTCCGTCCCATAAGTAATTCAGCTGGGGACTTGTTGGTTATGGTACTGGGCATTATGTGCTGGAGTGTAAGCAAATGGTTTACTTTCTGTTGGACATCTCCAGCGTCCATTCTTTCTAACCCTTCTTTAGTAAACCGGACCATTCTCTCAGCCCTGCCATTCGCAGCCGGGTGAGCCGGCGCGGTTAGGGCATGTCTTATACCTAGGGAGGCTAGGTATTGCTCAAATTGTATGCTGGTTAGCTGTGGCCCATTATCTGAGACAAGAACATCCGGTATGCCATGGGTGGCAAAAAGGTTGTCCAGCTTTTTAATTACAGTTTCTGTTGTCGTTGATGGCATAACTTTTACTTCAAGCCAATTCGAATAGGCATCAACGACAATCAGAAAGGTATGCCCCTTGGTAGGACCCGCGAAATCAATGTGTATTCTTGACCAAGGTCCCCGAGGGGTTTCCCAGTCTTTAATGGGTGCTTTTGGTGGGGACGATCTAATTGCCTGGCATTTGTTGCATGAGCTTATCAATACCCGGCCACCAAACATAACTTCTAGCAAGGCTTTTCATCTTAACCATTCCCGGGTGCCCTTCATGTAACAACCTAAGTACCCTGGGTTGTAATTTGGCAGGGATTACCACCCAATCACCCCACAACAAACACCCCTTTTGGATTGAAAGTTCAGTCTGTCTGGACCGGAAAGGTTTAAAGTTTTCAGTTTTTTGATTCTCCGGCCAGCCTTTACCTACCCAGCTAAGAACGCGGGCAGTCAATGAGTCTTTCGCGGTGGCTCTGGCGACATCATAAGCTGATATGGGTAGATCGGGGCAAGTCTCAATTTGTAGCGTTGTCATCACTGGTGCCGGGTCTTCGTCGGTTGCTGGTAAGGGTGCTCTGCTCAAAGCGTCCGCATGGGAAATTTGTTTCCCTGGCCGATGTGTCAGAGTGTAGGAATAAGCTGCTAGGAACTCTGACCATCTAGTTATTCTTGGGGAAAGTATATTAGGTGTTGGCTTGTTTCCCGCCAAAATCCCCATTAGCGGTTTGTGGTCTGTTATGATTTTAAAAGTCCACCCATATAAGTACTCGTGGAAGCGTTTTACTCCAGCGACAATTGCTAGAGCTTCCCTGTCCAATTGGCTGTAATTCCGCTCGGTTTTGGATAGAGTCCTAGAGTAATATGCGACGGGTGCTTCTCTGCCATCAGGTAGTTGGTGGCTCAGGATGGCACCTACTCTGTATGGTGAGGCGTCGCAGGTCACTCTTAATGGCAGTGTGTTGCTAAATTGGATGAGAACGTTTATTGATGTTAGCAAGCTTTTAATATTTTGGAAGGCTTTTTTTTCTTTGTAACCCCAAGTCCAAGTTGCCTTCTTGTCTAGCAGATGGTGTAATGGTTCTGCTATAGTGGCCTTGTTTGGCAGGAACACATTATAAAAATTAATTAGTCCTAAAAATGCTTGTAGTTCGGTTTTATTTCTTGGTTCAGGTGCGTCTTTGATTGCTTTAACTTTTTTGTCTGTAGAGTGGATACCCTCTCCATCTATTGAGTAGCCCAGGAATTCGATGCTATTCTTAATTAAACAGCACTTTTCTCTTTTTACCTTGAGGTCAGATTCCCTAAACTTAGTTAATACTTCTTTGAGTCTTTTCCTTAATTGAGTTTCATCTCTGGCCGAGATTAGGACGTCGTCAAAATAGGGAACGACTCCTTGTATGCCATTTAGGAGGCGTTCCATCAGACTCTGGAAAACGCCAGGGGCCACGCTTACTCCAAATTGGAGCCGGTGACATTTGAATGCGCCCTTATGGGTGACTATAGTCTGTGCTTCTGCTGTTTCTGGGTCCACTGGGAGTTGTTGATAGGCTTGTGCCAAGTCGAGTTTAGCGAAAACTTTGCCTTTTCCCAGGGAATGAAGTAAATGCTGGACTACTGGCACCGGGTATGCGCTTGGTTGTAATGCGTGGTTCAGGGTAGCCTTATAGTCACCACAGATTCTAATGGACCCGTCAGGTTTTATGGGTGTGACAATAGTCCACAGGTTCTAACACCCCTTGGGCTATTAATTTGTCCAGCTGTTCCTCTATTTTTGCCTTTAGTGCAAAAGGAACTTGCCTGGCTTTTATTCTTCGTGGGGCTATTTGGGGGTTTAGATTGAAAGAAATGGGATTTCCCCAATACTTGCCAAGTGAGCCGTCAAAAACGTCCTGGAATTCTCGGATGAGGTTGTCTTCCCAGCCGGTTGTAGTCACTCGATCGACCCCGGTCATCCCGATGCCCAATGGTGCGAACCATTCGATGCCCAGGAGGCTTGGTCTGTCTTGGTCGACTATGGTCAGCGGTAGCACCTTGATGTGATGTTTGTAGGCGACTCGGAATTGTCCCATGCCTACCACAGGGATTTGGTTTCCCTGATAGTCCTTGAGGGTTAGGTGCTGCTTCTTCAATTCTTTGGGTTTGATACCTGGGACTAGCTGTCTTATTGTGTCCCACGATACCATGGAGAGGAAGGACCCCGAGTCCACTTCCATCTTGCAGTGTTTTCCTTCGATTTTCACGATGACTTTAATTTTCTTCCCACTTTCCGTCTAAGCGCTCTGTATAATGACAGTTTGGTGTGTATTGGCTCGCTTCTTTTGTTGCCACTTTCTCTCAGCTCGTTTAGGCTTAGCTCATGTTGGGGAATTTCTGCGTCTCGTTGGGCTGTAGTATTTTTTGTTCCTGCAGACCTTCTCGATGTGCCCTCGTTTCTTGCAATGCCGGCAGATGGCATCGAGAAATCTGCATTCGGCTCGGGGATGGTTTCCTCCGCAGCCAGCGCATTCCCGCCAATTTCTTCTTTTGCGCTCTTTTCTGTTCATGAGCAAACAGTGGACCTCGTCATCTTCTTCGCTCAATTCAATTGTTTCACCCGACTCTTCGTAGTGGGTTGTGGTGGCAGGCTGCTTCCTGTCTTTGGTTGGTGTTTCTTCGCTATGTGTGTTCATCTTTTTCATGGCTACGGCAGATTTTTTCACGTCTTCAGCGGCTGTGGCTTCCGCAATGGCTTCGGTAACGGTGATGTTGGGCTTGTTGAGTAATTTACTCTGTGTGGTCGAGTCTCTCAGGCCCAACACCACGCGATCCCTCATTGCTTCGTCAATGTTCAAAAATTCACACTCACCCCTTAATTGTCTAAGGGCAGCGATGAAATCGGCGATGGTCTCTCCCTCTCTCTGGTCTCTGCGGTAAAATTTGTGTCGCTTTATTAAGTTTGACACCATTGGAGCGTAGTGTGCTTTGAGGACTCTTTGCAATTCTGTCCACGTTAGCTGTTTAACGTCCCGGGGCTTCGCAAGGGCCTTTGTCATCTTGAAAACTGTTGGCCTGCAGTGCGTCAGGAATACCGCTCTCTTGCGTTGCTCTGAAATGTCTTCCATTTCATTGCTCTCCAAATACATTTGGAAGCGATCAGCATAGGAATCCCAATCCTCTTTGTTGGGATTGAAAGGTGCGGGCGGTGCGTTGTTTCCAGACATCTTGGTTGTAATCTGGACTTCTTATCACCGCGTGCAGGTTTTTTCGTTCAGGATGATCCCACCCTCATCGCCAGTGTTTTGTTCGGAAAACACACGAGGTAGACCGGGTTCCAACAACAAATACTTTATTCTTTAACTAGTCAGTAAATAGGAACACTTGGCTGAAGCCGAGGCCAGCCTTTTATACAGGCTGGCTTGCCTGCTTGCAGCCAATGGCAGTTGTTTAAATTTTCCGCCTTTTAGCAGCTCTTTGGATTGGTTCCTAGTGTTCCTAATCAGGTTTGCAGATTTGGAGTCACCCACTTTACATATAGAACAGTGTCCTCCTTTTAAAGACACATTTTCAACAATAGCAACATCAAAAGGCTCTCCCTTAACACCAGATACCATCAAAGTTTTCCCTACTTGAATAATACCCTCAGGTAATTTATACAAAGAAGTTCTGGATGCACCAGTATCCACCAGGAAAACACAATCCTCTTCCTCAGGTCCCACCTTTACATTTTCTAAAGGCTCCCAGTGAGACTCAAGTGTTAGGAGCCCTTGACTCCCTCCAATCTTCAATTAGGGTACACAGCCTCTGCTCCCTTGTTTGCATTCTCTGCTTGTCCAGGCAATTCCTCACAAAATGACCCTCCTTGCCACAAGCAAAACATTGCTTACTTCCCTTCATCTCTCTATTCCTATTACAGGAAAGAAATCCTCTTTTTTCCTTTTCAGAACACTTCCATCTACTCCCAGCAGATGGAGCTCCAATCCTTCTGTTACCACTTCTAGCTGTAACCAGTCCAACTGACTTTTTACAGTCTTTGGCTGTCTTTCAGCAGTCGCAGCTTTACATGCCGAAATCATTATCTGTGACTTTTGATGAGATTTTGCAAGATCACGACCTATATAAATTTTTGTAGCCTCTTGCAACAAGGTAGCAATGTCTGACTCTGCCCACCTTTCTATCTTTTGCAGTTTATGCTGGACGTCTCCCAAACCTTAGTAACGAACTGCAATTTCATTAAAGCCTAATATTCTGTGTTTCTGGAGCAAGATCAGAATACTTATTCAGACTATCCTTGATTCTATTCAAGATTTCTGCTGGTGACTCATCTTTTAGCTGGCCTATCTCAAAAGCTTTTGCAAGATTTCACCCTTGTGGCACAGCAGTCTTAACACCTTGCACAATAATCTTCTTCAAATGCATCATCTGTATTCTATACTCTGGATTCTGGCTATCCCACCCAGGATCTGCCAAAGGAAATTTCACCTCTCCATCTATTGCATTCATGACATCTTCTTGAGTTTTATTCCAATATGAAATAGCTGCCCTCCTAATCTGACCTCTTTCCTCCGGAGTAAATAAATACCCCAAAATATGCTGTAATTCCACAAAAGTATAACTATTTGGTCCCAAAAACAAATCCAGAGACTAGCCAAATTTATTGGCTCGCTCTGTAAAGAAGGCATAGACAACTTATAATTCCTCAAATCGGAGGACGTAAGTGGCACATTCACAAAGGTTGTTACTCAAACACCCTCAGTTGTAAGACCATTAGGCATTTCATATAATGGATAGCGTCTGTTCCCTCTTTGCTCTAGATCTAATAACAGCTCCACTTGAAGGTCCAGCAACGTCTGCCAATGAATCCAATTCCTATTTCAATTCTCTATACTGTGAAACAGCAGGGAGTTCCCCCCCCTTCCCCCTGCAGCTGCAGCATCCTGTGCAGACTCTGCTATGTTATAGGGGGGAGGACATGCACAACCAGCATAATCTAATGGGTCCCACTTATCACCTTCCTTGGTATATAAAATATTTTTACCAAGAGGGGGAAAGGGGTCAGTATACTGTACATAAAACCAAGGCATAACATAACTTAACTGAGAATCTAATTTATTTTTTGTCAAAACAGCTTTCAAGGCATCTTTCAAGGCACTGAATACACAACTGATTCTCCAAATCGCGACCATCTTTAATTGGGAGGTTTTAAAATATGATTTGGCCATTCCACTATGCAATATTAAATCATCTGTATCTTAAGCCCCTGTCACACTGCACCAACGGATGGAAAGAGGATGTAAAACGGACAAAAAAGCTTGCCATCCGTTGGTTAAAGTGATGTATCCGTTCTGTACTCACTGCCTCCGTTTTGCTTCCTCTCTATCCGTCCAGCATCCGTTTATTGACGTTTCATCCACTCAGAAAGTTTTGAACTGCTCAAAACTTTTGAGCGGAAAATGTATCCAATGCGTCCGTTCTGCATCCGTTAGGCATCTGCTACGCATCCATTCTGTATCTGTTATGCATCCGCTATATCCTCTAGGCATCCGCTGCGCATCCGCGCAACTCGCATCCGCTCGGACGCAGGGGGGAAGCAGAACAGACGCAGAACGGATGCAGAATGGATGCCTAGTGGATGCAGCATGGAAACAAAGCATTTAAAACGGAAAAAACGTTCGCAGAGGGGACCTATCTCGGATATTAAGGATGTCTAGAGGATGCCTAGAGGATGCAAAGGGACACCTAGGGGAAAACCTATACTGCCTATAAAAAGGGGGAGCAACTCATCTGGATCTCGCTTTCAGCCCAGCAGCCCAGCTGTGCAGACCACTGCAGCCTTCATCTGCCTCTTCCTCTTCCACAGCATCCAGTCATGTCCACCGTGGTGCAACTCCCCAGCTGGAGCGGTGGAGTGGCAAGACAGGATGGTAGATGATTAATAGATGCTTCCTTCAGCCTGTCTCATCACACGGATGAGATTGGGCCATGTATGTTGGGTGGTCCAACAATGAACAGGGCATTTAATAAAGAGTTGTGTTTATGTTGACATGTGTGGATCGATGATTGCATCAGTATTGATAATGAAGGGCCATAGGTGTGGCACCTGGAAGGGTGGACCATACAGTCCCACTATGCTTGCACTGGAGGTTTATCTATCCCACAGCTATCTTAACCCATCCCAAAGGTATCCCTGCCCATCCCACAGCTATCTTAACCCATCCCAAAGGTATCCCTGCCCATCCCACTGCTATTACCCATCCCAAAGGTATCCCTGCCCATCCCACAGCTATCTTAACCCATCCCACAGGTATCCCTGCCCATCCCACTGCTATTACCCATCCCACAGGTATCCCTGCCCACCCCACTGCTATCCTTATCCATCCCATAAGCATGCAAAGGCTTAAACCATTTCTAAAAGTTCCCACCAAGACTTTATTGAAAAAAATAAATGAAGCAAGAGTGTGAATCAAAGATAGATTTTATTGAACAACAAGCTGTAAAAGAAAAATGACCCAAGTCAAGTGTCCAAATAAAGTCCACAGGTAGACAGCCAGCCAGTCTCTGGCACTCCTCTTGGTCACTCAGAGGTGTGCCCAGTCTCAGGGGTGAAGGGTCCAGGTGCTGTGGAGGTGGGTGCTGCTGGAGTGCTGGTCTGAAGCCCCACTGGGGTGCCTGGCCCCGAGAGGATAACAGGTGATGGTGTGTTGAGAAAGCTCTCGGACAGCTGGCTCAGACCCGTGATGCTTAGAGCTCCTTCCCCCATGCCATGGGGTGTAAGCCCCAGTACCGACGACAGATGTACTGAGGCTGGGCTTGGCTATGGGGTGGAGGAAGGAGTAGTGTAGTGGGGCTGTCTGGTCTGCAGCTGGGTGAAGACTGGCGTGGGTGGTGTCGGTGGCATCAGTGTCGTGGGTGGCATCGGTGGCATCAGTGGAACCGGTGGCAACAGTGTCGCCCGATGACTCTGTGCCTGGACTGGGAAGGGCTGCTGCCTGTGCTGCTGGACCTCCTGGTAGCCATAGCCCTGGTAGGTGAGGGGCTGTGGAAAGCCTTGGAATGGGAGGGACATCACCTGGGGTGGAGGAGCAGACCTGGACTGGGTGGGAGCAGGTTCCTCTGGATCTGGAGGGTTGTGAAGCAGCTCGGTGATCTGGTCCTTCACCACCTGGTACTGTGGATCCGCCATTTCTTTGAGGGTCTGGTTGACATAAGTGAGGAAGGGCTTGCGGTTGGAGGATGAGGAGTCGGAATGGACCAGCTGAGAGAGGAGATCTATGCTGGTCCGGATGGTGTCCCTGATCTCCAGCAGGACAGTGTGGCTCTGCCCCTCCTGCTGTCTGTCTTTCTGTCTTTCTGTGGAGGTGGAGCTGGGGGCGGATGCGGGTACAGCTGTGGTGGAAGTGCCATCTCCTTTCTCCCACGGCACCAGGGAGTCCTCCACACGCTCCACCATGGTTGCAACACCTGTCCACGGGTTCTCCGCCGTGGCACGCTCCACAGAAACCTGCCTGGAGACAGGAACTGACTCTCGGCCGGTAGAGGACTGGTTCTCAGCAGGCTGCCGGAGAGAGAGGGTTGTGAGAGGGGCTGCTCCTCGGTGGCAGATCTCACCCTCCAGGAAGCTGCACCTGGCCATGATGTGGGTCTCTCTGTCTATCAGCTTAACCGTGGCCTGGCCAGATTTCTTCAGGTGCAGCTTCCTGTACCAGGTGTGCATGTGCTTCCACCAGCCAAGGAGCACCTCCAAAGTGTAGCCCATCCTCTCCGCCTTCTCTCTCCAAGCAGCTTGCTTCCACTTGGTGTCCCTGTACAGCCGGTGTCCCTTCCGCCACAGATAGTCATTCTCTCGCAGCCACTCCAGCACCTCATCCTCGTGTTCCTCCTCAATGGAGTATTGCCTCCTCTCCCGTTGTCGCATGAGTCTCTTCCTCACTTTGGCAGGACCAGATGGGCCATCATCAGAGGGGCTCCCAGGTAGTAGGGGCTGCTCCTCCACACCAGCAGCAGCAGCAGCACCAGCAGGATCATCATCATCATCATCATCATCATCATCATCATCATCATCACCAGCTGGATCATAATCATCATCATCATCAGCAGCAGCAGCAGCAGCAGCAGCAGCAGGATCATCATCATCATCAGCAGCAGCAGGATCAGCAGCAGCAGCAGCAGTAGCAGCAGGACCAGGATCATCATCAGCAGAGTAAGCACCAGCAGCGCCAGCAAGACCAGGAGCACGAGCAGGACCAGGAGCATGACCAGGACCAGCAGGACCAGAAGGTTGAGCAAGGCCAGGAGCATGAGCTGTACAAGCAAGACCAGGAGCACGAGCAGGACCAGCAGGACCAGCAGGACCAGGAGCAGCTTCAGCAGAGTAAGCACCAGCAGAAGCACCACCACCAGGAGCAGCTTCAGCAGAGTACGCACCAGCAGAAGCACCACCGCCAGAAGCAGCACCAGCAGAAGCTCCAGCACCAGAAGAGCGAGCCCGAGCAGCAGAAGCCCCAGCAGAAGCAGAGTCAGGAACAGGGGGCGGGAGGGTGGCCCTGCCCTTCTTGGCAGGGATGGCGGCAGGTTGCTGAGGCTTTCGCTTCTTCTCCATGGTTGCGGAGTTGCTGGCTGGCAGGGAGGCTGGCAGGCACCAAGGCTGGCAGGAAGGCTGGCATGAAGCCTGGCAGGAAGCCTGGCAGGAAGCCTGGCAGGAAGGCAGGCAGGCAGACTGGCTGGCAGGGAGGCTGGAAGGCAGGCTGGCAGCAAGGCTTGCAGGCAGGCATGCAGGCAGGGCAGGCAAGGACTCGATGTATCCAGCAGCAGGTCTTTCCTCCGAATGGTGACCTGCTTGGGAGCTGCTTCCCTTTATATCCACGGGGCTTACGCAATGCATCCCCCCCGCATGCGCAATTAATGCCAGGCATCCGTTTGGCTTCTGCTGTGCATCCGCTAGGCTTCCGCTCTGCATCCACTTCATCCGCTGTGCATCCGCTGTGCATCCGCTTCATCCGTTCCGTGTCCGCTCTGCATCTGCTGTATCCATTCCGCGTCCGCTTTGCTGAGGCCCCCCAGAAGCCCTGTGGATGTGCCATCTGCTCTCATCCACTTCCATCCGCTAGGCTTCTGTTCCGCATCCGCTTTCCATCCGCTCTGTGTCCTCCCCGCGTCCATTCCTTTCCATGTTATCCGCTCCGGTTATGCAAATTTTTGCCCCTTTTGAGAGCGGATAACAACAGATGGAACATTTTGCTCGTCCGTTGTGTCCTTTTTACTAATGTTTTGCATCCATTGGGCAGTGTGACAGGGCCTTTATCTAGAGGCATCATATACTTAATTTACCAAGCCTCATTCCACTGATTAATCAGCTCAGCAAGAGGAGAGTATGCTGGAATGGACGGAACTTCACTAGTAACATATGGTTTCTTAAACCAGGAATTCCAATTCCCCATTTCACCCCCCTTTTACACAGGAAATGACAGGAGACAGAGAAACACAGTGCAGACACACGCTCCACACAGATTCCACACAGAGATACACAGGCACCAGGCAAACTAAGCCTAATTTTAAAAATGTTGCAACCCAATTTATATAAAAAAACCCAGATAAAGCTCACCTGATTCCCTGGTGCACCTCATCCCATGGCCACTGCAAGCCAGCACAGTCCCAGACAATCAGTCAATCAAACGCAGGCTACCAGGAGCAATCCCCGGATGGAGGCTCTTCCAAAGCACAAAAAAAAAAAAAAAAAAAAAAACACAGCAAAGTGTGGAAGGGGCACCCTTTTTGCAATCCAGACAAACCAGCCCTCCAGAGGAAAACTGTCCTGTCTCCTGACTGGCTCGCCAATTGAGATAAGCGAGCAAAGGAATGAAACAACAGGCTTCTGAAAATCCATTACTGGCTTGATTAAGATAGATATTTTTGGCTGTCTCTTTGATGTCCTAACAGCTGTTGAGAGAATTTGTTGAGACAAGGCCTTTGGGTGGTGGCACCTTGACTTTGGAACTCACATTTAAAAACATCCTACCCCTATTCTTTGTTAAAAGCTCTCTCAAAGTTGATCAAGCTTTTTAGAATGGAATGGAATGGAATGGAATGGAATGGAATGGAATGGAATGGAATGGAATAGAATAGAATAGAATAGAATAGAATAGAATAGAATAGAATAGA
>BLBF01000011.1:41385857-41446351 GCA_015471245.1 Laticauda colubrina
ATCCCACAGGTATCCCTGCCCATCCCACTGCTATTACCCATCCCAAATGTATCCCTGCCCACCCCACAGCTATCCTTACCCATCCCACAAGCATGCAAAGGCTTAAACCATTTCTAAAAGTTCCCACCAAGACTTTATTGAAAAAAATAAATGAAGCAAGTGTGTGAAGCAAAGATAAACTTTATTTAATAAGCTGTAAAAGAAAAATGACCCAAGTCAAGTGTCCAAATAAAGTCCACACCCAGTCTCTTGCACTCTTCATGGTCACTTTGAGGTGTGCCCAGTCTCAGGGGTGAAGGGTCCAGGTTCTGTGGAGGTGGCTGCTGCCGGAGTGCTGGTCTGTGGCGTCATTGGGGTGCCTGGCCCCGAGAGGACAACAGGGGACAGTGTGTTGAGGTAGCTCTCAGACAGAACTCCTTCCTCCATGCCTTGGGGTGTCAGTCCCAGTACCAACGACAGATGTACTGAGACCGGACTTGGCTGTGGGGTGGAGGAAGGAGCAGTGTAGTGGGGCTGTGTGGTCTGCAGCTGGGTGAGGACTGGCATGGGTGGCATCTGTGACGTGGGTGGCGTGGGTGGCATCAGTGGCGTGGGTGGCATCGGTGGCATCAGTGGAACTGGTGGCAAGGGTGGCATGGACGGCATTGGTGGCATCAGTGGAACTGGTGGTAACGGTGTCATCCCCTGGGCTGGGAAGGGATGCTGCCTGTGCTGCTGGACCTCCTGGTAGCCCTAGCCCTGGTAGGTGAGGGGCTGTGGAAAGCCTTGGAATGGGAGGGACATCACCTGGGGTGGAGGAGCAGACCTGGACTGGGTGGGAGCAGGTTCCTCTGGGTCTGGAGGGTTGTGCAGCAGCTCGGTGATCTGGTCCTTCACCACCTGGTACTGGGCTTCCGCCATGTCCCTGAGGGTCTGGTTGACATAGGTGAGGAAGGGCTTGCGGTTGGAGGATGAGGAGTCGGAGTGGACCAGCTGAGAGAGGAGATCTATGCTGGTCCGGATGGTGTCCCTGATCTCCAGCAGGACAGTGTGGCTCTGCCCCTCCTGCTGTCTGGCTCTCTGCCTTTCTGTGCAGGTGGAGCTGGGGGTGGATGCGGGTAGGGCTGTGGTGGAAGTGCCGTCTCCTTTCTCCCACTGCACCAGGGAGTCCTCCACATGCTCCACCACGGTTAAAACAGCTGTGCGACGCTCCACAGAAACCTGCCTGGAGACAGGAGCTGACTCTCGGCTGGAAGAGGACTGGCTCTCAGCAGGCTGCTGGAGAGAGAGAGTTGTCAGAGGGGCTGATACTCCTCGGTGGCGGATCTCACCCTCCAGGAAGCTGCACCTGGCCATGACGTAGGTCTCTCTGTCCATCTGTTTGACCGTGGCCTGGCCAGATTTCTTGAGGTGCAGCTTCCCGTACCAGGTGTGCATATGTTTCCACCAGCCGAGGAGCACATCCGATGTGTAGCCCAGGCTCTCTGCCTTCTCTCTCCAAGCAGCCTGCTTCCTCTTGGTGTCCCTGTACAGCCGGTGTCCCTTCCGCCACAGATAGTCATTCTCTCTCAGCCACTCCAGCACCTCATCCTCGTGTTCCTCCTCAATGGAGTATTGCCTCCTTTCCCGTTCTCGCGAATGCCTCTTCCTCCCTTTGGTAGGAACACAGGGGCCCTCATCAGACGGGCTTCCAGGTTGTAGGGGATGCTCCTCCACACCACCAGCAGCAGCAGCAATAGCAACAGCAGGATCATCATCATCATCAGCAGCAGCAGCAGCAGCAGCATCACCAGCAGGATCATAATCATCATCATCAGCAACAGCAACAGCAGGATCATCATGAGCAGTAGCAGCATCAGCAGCAGCAGCTTCACCAGCAGGATCATAATCATCATCAGCAGCAGCAGCAGCAACAGCAGGATCACCATCATCATCAGCAGCAGCAGCAGGACCAGGACCACCAGCAGCAGCAGCAGAGTAAGCACCAGCAGCACCAGGAGGACCAGGAGCATGAGCAGGATGAGCAGGATGAGCAAGTCCAGGAGCATGAGCGGGACGAGCAAGACCAGGAGCACGAGCAATATGAGCAGTATGAGAAAGTCCAGGAGCACGAGCAGGACCAGCAGGACCAGCAGGACGAGGAGCAGCTTCAGCAGAGTAAGCACCAGCAGCACCACCACCGCCAGGAGCAGCATCAGCAGAGTAAGCACCAGCAGAAGCACCACCTCCAGAAGCAGCATCAGCAGAAGCCCCAGCCCCAGCCCCAGAAGATCGAGGCCAGATAGCAGAAGCCCCAGCAGAAGCAGAGTGAGGGCCAGGGGGTGGGAGGGTGGCCCTGTCCCTCTTGCCAGGGCTGGCAGCAGATGGCTGAGGCTTCCTCTTCTTCCCCATAGTTATGGGGTTGCTGGCTGGCTGGCTGGGAGGTTGGCAGGAAGGCTGGGAGGAAGGCTGGAAGGCAGGCTGGCTGGGATGCTGGCTGGGAGGCTGGAAGGCAGGCTGGAAGGCAGGCTGGAAGGCAGGCAGGCACCAAGGCTGGCAAGCACCAAGGCTGGCAGGCAGGCCAGCTGGCAGGAAGGCAGGCACCAAGGCTGGCAGGAAGGCAGGCACCAAGGCTGGCAGACAGCAAAGCTGGTTGGGAGGCTGGCAGGGAGGCTGGCAGGGAGGCTGGAAGGCAGGCTGGCTGGGAGGCTGGCAGGGAGGCTGGAAGGCAGGCTGGAAGGCAGGCTGGAAGGCAGGCTGGAAGGCAGGCTGGCAGCAAGGCTGGCATCAAGGCTGGCAGCAATGCATGCAGGCAGGGCAGGCTGGCAAGGCAGTCAATGTCTCTGGCAGCAGGTCTTTCCTCTGAATGGTGACCTGCTTCCGAGCTGCTTCCCTTTATATCCGCGGGGCTGACGCAATACATCTCCCCCGCATGCGCATTGAACACTAGGCATCCGCTAGGCTTCCGCTAGGCATCCACTAGGCTTCCAAGTTGCCTATAGTTGTTATGTACTTTTGGTACGATAGTATCATTAAAGTAGAGAAAGGTTATTGCATTTGCTCAGCTAAATGGCAGCCTCTGTTCAGATTTGGACGATCTTTAAAACTGGACTGGAAAGTCAAATTAACAGGATACAAAAAACATATTGGAAAATATAGTTTTTGTTAGGGATAACATTGTTTACCCTAACTGGTTTAGGTGAAATAATAACTATGATTCATAGTTATGTATGTTAAAGTGTCTGTAGCTTTAACTGTGGAAAAGTAATTAAGGGAGTGGTTATGAAAACAATATAAAAGTAGCAAGTCTACAGCTTGCTCACTCTGGCTTTGATGATCCCTGATTACTGCTTGGAATCAAGACTGCATTGCTCGAACGGGAGAGACAACAAAGGACTGATTTGTAAGTGAACTGACATAGGATATTCTACATGGACTTTGCTAACTGAATATCCCTGAATGGACTGACTACTTGATACATGACTATTGGACTGTTATTTGACTATGCCATGAACTTATAATGGAATAAACTATATTCTTGATAGCACAAGCGTTTTCTGTTATTTTTACTGTATGTTAATAAACATACAAGCTTAGCTCACTCATTTATCTGTGTACCTATCTGACTAACGCTGCACATTCTGTTTAGCTTGACTCCCTAACCCTGGTTGGGGAACCCAGGCTTAACAGTTTTCAAGGACTATAAATTCAGGGGATTTAGAGATATAATTTTGAGATTGATTAAATCTCATTGATAACTGGTTTTATTGATGTTTATAGAATATTGAGATATTGAAAATGTGGTTGAATACTGAGTGATACCTATAATATTAAAATATTAGTGACTTAATAGGGGTTAATAAGTATATGCTATGAAGAAATGTTATTGAGGTTTAAATGTATTTTTGGAGGAGTTGATAAAAATAATAAAGAGAGAATAGTATTGTTTAAAGATAATGAGGTTAATATAGAAGAACCCCAACCAATGGGAAAAAATAAAGAAATAAGTATAAACTGAGAAATAGTAGAATGAATATATATGTATATGGTATACAATATATATATGCCCAGGTATACAATGCCAGTGACCTCAAGGAGGGGCTGGAAAGCAACCTCATGGTGGGCTTCCAGATCCAGACCCCCTGCCCAACGACACACAAAATGTGCCCTACTTCATCATGGGGGATGACGCCTTCTCCCTCACAACCTACCTCATGAAGCCCTACACCCATGAAGAGAGGATCTTCAACTACAGGCTGTTCAGGGCAAGACGGGTGGTGGAGAACGCCTTTGGCATCCTGGCCAACAGGTTCCAGGTACTTCTCACCAACATGCAGCATAGCCCAGAGACCATGAGGAGGATCATGGAAGCTTGCTGCATCCTGCACAATCTCATGCGCACCCGCTACCCAGTCTTGCAGAACAGGCTTGTGGACCGTGAACAAGGCAATGGGGACATGGAGGCTGGGGAATGGAGGCAAGGGCAAAACCTGATCGACACTGAGGATGTGCAAGGCCCCAACAGAGCCTCACCTGAGGCGAAGAAGCAGCGCAACCTCCTGAAACACTGGTGCAACTCCCCAGCTGGAGCAGTGGAGTGGCAAGACAGGATGATAGATGATTAATGGATGCTTCCTTCAGCCTGTCTCATCACACGGATGAGATTGGGCCATGTATGTTGGGTGGGCCTACAATGAATAGGACGTTTAATAAAGAGTTGTGTTTATGTTGACATGTGTGGATAATTATTACATTATTATTGATAATAAAGGGCCATAGGTGTGTGGCACCTGGGAGAGTGGACCATACAGTTCCACTATGCTTGCACTGGAGGTTTATCTATCCCACTGCTATCCTAACCCATCCCACAGCTATTACCCATCCCAAAGCTATCCTTACCCATCCCACAAGCAAGCAAAGGCTTAAACCATTTCTAAAAGTTTCCACCAAGACTTTATTAAAAAAAAGAAATGAAACAAGTGTGTGAATCATAAATAGACTTTATTAACAACAAGCTATAAGACAAAAATGAGTCTCTGGCACTCCTCTTGGTCGCTCAGTCCCAGGGGTGAAGGGTGCAGGTGCTGTGGAGGTGGCTGGTGCTGGAGTGCTTGTCATCAGCTCCTCCAGAAGCAGAAGCAGCAGAAGCCCCAGCCCCAGAAGAGCGAGCCCGTGCTGCAGAAGCCCCAGCAGAACCAGAGTGAGGGCCAGGGGGCAGGATGGTAGCCCTGTCCCTCTTGCCAGGGCTGGCAGCAGATGGCTGAGGCTTGCTGTGCTTCCGCATGGTTGTGGGGTTACTGGCTGGCAGGGAGGCTGGCAGGAACCAAGGCTGGCAGCAAGGCTGGCAGGGAGGCAGGCACCAAGGCAGACAGCAAGGCTGGCAGCAAGGCTTGCAGGCAGACATGCAGGCAGGGCAGGCAAGGCAGCCAATCCGTCCGGCAGCAGGTCTTTCCTCTGAATGGCGACCTGCTTCCGAGCTGCTTACATTATATCCGCGGGGCTGATGCAATGCATCCTCCCCGCATGCGCAATTAACGCCAGGCATCCGCTAGGCTTCTGCTCTGCATCCTCTGTGCATCCGCTGTGCATCCGCTTTATCCGTTTGACGTCCGCTCTGCATCCGCTCTTTCCGTTCCGCGTCTGCTTTGCTGAGGCCCCCCGGAAGCCCAGCGGACGCGCCATCTGCTCCCATCCGCTTCCATCCGTTGGGCTTCCGTTCCGCATCTGCTTTGCATCCGCCCTGCGTCCTCCCCCCATCCGTGTTATCTGCTCCAGTTATGCAAATTTTTACCCCTTTTGAGAGCGGATAACAACGGATGGAACATTTTGCTCATCTGCTGTGTCCTTTTTGCATCCGTTGGCCAGTGTGACATGGGCTTTATCTATCATGAGATGAGCAAGATTTGAAGGAAAGTTTTACTGCAGTGTACGAGTGTATTGTTTCTTCACTTAAAATTTTAAATGTTTTTTCTTTTCACTTTGATATAAAACCAATTATTTGTTGAAGGGTAAAACAAGCCCTTTGTTTTATACACTTCAAAATGTTGCTATCATTATATATGTTGCATTGGTACCTTAGTGAATTTCCCCCTTCTTTTGTGTATATAGGGAATGTGCTTGTATTAATAATGTAACGCTGACATACATTTGAGGGAAAGCAAACTGAACAGACTGTTTCAGAATATTGCTGATTTACTTACCAGAGAGCCAGTTTGGTGTAGAAGTTAAGGCGCCAGCCTAGAAATTGGGAGACCCTGAGTTCTAGTCCCACTGTAAACAAAAAACCACTTGGGTGATCTTGGATCAGTTATTCTCTCTCAGCCAAGGAAGAAGGCAATGGGGGAAAAAAACTTGTGAAGAAAACTGCAGGGACTTGTCTAGGAAATCACTAGGATCCACATGAACTAAATACATATTCACACATATATACATATGCACACATATACATGCACTTAGTTTAACTGGTTTATAGGAACAGAAATTACAGTAACTGTTGAGATTCAATAAGGAAAGTTAACTCTAGGTAAATTCTTCCATCTAAACTAATTGCTAGCTTAGGAAACAGTGAAAAATGTGAGATAGTTATATTCTGCACACATTTTTAGAAGGTATTAACAACCATTATACTAAAATATATTAACAACTATTATACTAAAACATACTAAACAGAAAACTGCATACAAAACATTACTGCAGATTTTTTTTTAAAAAACTTGCTCTCTTTGCAAATGTCTTTTTTTGAAAACTGACAGAAGTCTTTCATCTTTTTAATACATATGTAGATATATAAACATATCCTTATACAAAGCTTGACAGTTGACTTACCTGATTGTTACTGTTCCGTCTGGAAAGAAGTGCATGAGACCGGGTTCCAACAAACTCTTTTATTAAACTCACTAAACAATGGTAATGGAACAACTGCCCAAGCCGTGGCAGCCCTTTATATAGCAGCTTGCCCACGGCTTGTGGCCAATGACACTACTTTAATTGTTCCTGCCATTTGGCGGGCTAATCAGATTGGTTCTCTAATAGCCAATCCGAGAACGGCCTTTTCGGCCAATCAGAATAGGAAACTTGGAGCCTACCAAGTTCCATACGTAACAGTTTCCATAAAGCAAAGACTATAGATTACTACTACTGCTACTAAATTTATTATTCATTTATTTCCATTTCTCTTTAAAAAGTCTGGACTGCTACAAAATAATAAAACTACAACTTTATAATAAACATTTAAAAGCATGCAATACAAAAACTTTAATTACAGCTTTTACAAAAACATATTAATTCCCTATGGACAAGAATTGACAGGTATAAATTACCAATTTATTCAACTGTTTTCTGTGGAAATAATAAAAGAAGTACACATAAATATTTGTCCATGTATATTTTCTCCCATTGTACACTCCGCTTAGATATTCTTTTTCTGCACATTTAGCAAGTTTGTTTTCCATTAAACCCTGAATCTTTGAGCATTGCTAATACAATTGAACAATATCTTACCTTAAATGTACACGTTGTGGTTATTTTTAAAAAAATACATATTTGCATGCATATGAAAAACAGATTTTTTTGGGATGTCTCACACTTATTTGTTTGTATAAATCATTATGGGAACAAGTTTCTTAGTTTCCTTCCAGAGTGTGGCAATATCCTCTTTAGTTCTTATTGGCTCTTTAAATTAAAAAGCCTGAAGATGACATCTGCATGAACCCCATGTCCTCTACTGAGTATGTATGTGTGTGTTTGTTTGTTTATATTTATTTATTATTTAATTTATAGCGTATGGCATATAAGGCCAGTGAGTCTATAATCTTTACACACAATAGAAGTTCTGGCAGTTGTCAATCACTAGTCCTTTCTTATACTGGTGCTCTAGTGGTGTGTGTGTGTGTTTAAAACTAGCTCCTCACCAGCTGCCAGCAGCACTCTAGAGGAAGTCGGATCATTCAGATTTTCCTTTGCCAGTTTTCCCCTGATTGAGGTCAGGCAGATCCAGCATCGGCTCCTGCTCTCTGTGTAGAACATAGCTAGGTTTCCCACCACCAAGATGGTAGTACCTGTTTATCTATTCACAGATGGTATGCTTTCAAACTGCTAGGTGGGTAGGAGCTAGGGATGAGTGATAGAAACTTCATCCATCCTGTGGTGATCCATCCCATGGTGATGGGCTCGCACAGCTAGAGTACTGACCATTTTGACCAACAGATCCAGCATCATTAAGCTTCAGCACCATTGCCTCGCTACTGAGCTCCAAAATAAAGGCAAAAAATTCTTCCCCATCCAAGAATTCTACTTATGAGAGATTTTGAATATTTTTTTTCCTCTTTGGTGTGTGCTCCTTGCAGTGCAGGGCCCAATATTGACTCTTTGTGCCTGACTCTGCTCAGCTTGTAAGTAAATAAGTGCAATCCTAGTCTCTTCTTCTTGAAAAGGAAAGAAGTGCTCTGGAGAAAATGGCCTTAGACATACAACCTTTGAATTAGGATATCTGCTTTATGGTAACATAAGAGGTAGATTTACTATTCTATCCATGTACTGTCTTCCCTGTCTCTTCCCCTGAGAGCAACCATACAGCTCACTGGTCAGTTCCATGCCTGCCCCAAATAAGCTGTTTCAGGATACTCTCAGAGTGGCAGATTATGGCAGCCAACCCACTGCTCTCCTCTGAAGCAGATACTCCAGTCAAATGCTCCAGGGAGAAGAACAGGAAAGCAAACAATAGACTTATATTGTGATTTCTCCTCATTCTTCAGTTCCAGCCTACATAACATATAATGCTTTAGGGTTGATTTTTCTTACCTCAACATTATTACACTTTTGAAAAATAACACCCACATTTCCTTTCACTACTGAAGTTGGTATCAGGAGTGATCTCTTCGGAGGTTTATGATGCTTCCTATAATCTGCAGAAATCATCAGTGCTGATGATAAAGCCACAAGAGTAGGAAAACAATAAAATGTGTACTGCTTATAGCTAACCGACATTTTCCTGCTACTCCTGTTTACATTATTTATCACTTTTTTACACTCTGCTGAAGGAAGTTTCTGTTTGCCCTTTTCTAAAAATGAGCTGAAAGTAGCTGAAGGAACGTAAAACTATTTTTTTGTTGTTGCTGTTGTTTCACTGTTTTCAACCCAAGAAAATAATTTAACCTAGCAGAGTCACTTGTTTAGAGACACTGTTATATTTAAATGATCAAGGTTGATCTTGGGGCACTTTGGTCAACAACTTACAAGTTTCAAACTTGAAAGATCTGTTGACCAAATTTTGATTTCAATAAGGAATTGGTAACTTGGTCTTCCTCAAATGGTTTGCATTTGAATGCACACCATCCCAGCATGGATATTAGCATTGTTGACAGGTGATCCTAGAAATGACAGATAGAAAACCGAGGAACACTGGTAGCCATCTTTTCATAAAACCATGGAAGAAAGCACCAATATATGAATTAAGAATTAATTCCATCCAGAGTTGCTGGATGTAGGGTGGCATGTAAACTTAATAAATTATTATTAAGAACAGTCTACTGACATTTTGTGTTTGTTGTGTAAGCCCATTCCATACATTCATTGCATTCTTGCTTATTTTTTAAAAAATCCTTATGTACAACTACAATCATGCACAAATCTCTCAAAATATATTTTCTGTACAAAATACTCTTTTGTAAATGCATTTTGGGAGAACTAAAGGCACAGCAGACAAGAACTATGGATAGGAGATTATTAGAATACTTTTGAGAAACAAAATACTGAAGTTTGTGATTACTGTTAAACAGAGTCGGGAATACTGTAGATAACTCTGCAACAAACTAATATTAAATCTCTGTATTTAGCTTGCTTGAAGATGGGGAAATAATGCCTCATTCAGAAAGACAATGACGAGAAGATTTGTAATCTTGTTAAATTGCTGAGGAAGGAAGAGATCCTGGTGACATATCCATTTTGTTTTTCAGCAACACTATAGGAATGGTTTGTCACTATTTTGCTCCAAGCTGCTTTTTTAATCTAAGCAATATCCCTGTTTTATTCAGGGCTATTGTTTCATTTTAATATGGAAAAAGTATGTTGGTGATTGAAGAGCTAATATAGTGATTTGTTTTAAAAAGGGATTCTTTCCCCCAAAGCATTTTGGAATGTATTGTTTCAACTTAATTAGTTAATGGTTTAGTTTTCAGGGCATATTATTGTTTCTTTTTTTCTCTCAGACAAATAAAATACCAGACTGTTAGTATTTATCTGAAGACTAGGTTGAAGTCAATGTGACTTTTTATCATAAATGTTTTCTATATGGCTTTTTGGCAAAATTGTATTCCAAATCTTCTGGTTCTGACATTTACTAACTCTGATTGATCATTTATGCATAGTCATTTTTGCAGATATAATTCAATATTATTTAGCATTTGTTCTGGATTTCTATTGATGCTCATCACAATTGTTTCTTCTATCATCTGTAAACTGGATCTTGTGCATGTTATTAGTGACATATTTGTATAAAATCTTCATTTGCTCAGCATTTGATAGCTGCTAAATATATTCTACCTTTTTTATTTTAGTTGATTTTGGTTTATTCTCTGATTTATTCTCAGTATTATCAGATATTCAGAATGAATCTCCCAAACCAGTATTTATTTATTTATAAAATTTATTGGCTGCCCATCTTACCGTACCTTAACGTAACTCTGGGTGGTTTATAGTTACATCTAAGTTAAAAAAATAAAAAGTTAAAATAAAACCTTAAAAGCAGACACATGAAAAAGGCGGGGGGGGGGGGGGGTGGGGGGGGGAGGAAGTAGGATTTGTTATTACTCATTCAACCATCTCCACTGTGTTGTTCCCTCACTGGGGTCCCAAGCCAAGTGGCAAAGCCCCATCTTTAGGCTCTTATGAAAGGATAGAAGGGTTGGAGCCAACCTTATATTGAGGGGTGAGAACTCCAGAGAACAGGAGCAACTGCAGAGAATGCCCTCCTCCTGGACTGGAATTGTTTCTTGGAACAATTTTTTTTCTATTTGCCAGACATGTTTATGGGAGGGTCAGAGAATCTGAATCTGTCAGTACCAGTCAAACTTATGAAGGTTTGCATATTCTTGGTGATGGAACAAAATGATACATGAAACATAAAACATTAACATATGGGTCTAATTCTGAAAATTCAGTTTCATTTATTATTTTTTTACTTATTTTTGTCAATTGCTTACAAAATAATAGGTATAAGTAAAAACATAGTTATGAATACACGGATACATATAAGGAAAAAAAAAGAAAAGAAACAATAGGACAAGGATGGTAGGCATTTTGATGCGCTTATGTACGCCCCCTACAGACCTCTTAGGAAAGGGGTGAGGTCAATAGTAGACATTTTAAGGTTAAAGTTTTTGGGGTTTGGGGAAGAAACTACAGACTCAGGGAGAGTATTCCAGACATTGACCACTCTGTTATTGAAGTCGTATTTCCTGCAATCAAGTTTGGTGCGATTAACCTTGAGTTTGTATCAATTGTTTGCTCTTGTGTTGTTATGGTTGAAGTTGAAGTATTCATTGACAGGTAGGACATTGCAATGTATGATTTTATATACAATTCTTAGATCGGACCGAAGGTGGCATAGTTCTAGGTTTTCTAGGTCTAGAATTTCAAGTCTGCTGGCATAAGGTATTCTACAACGTGTAGAGGAGTGGAGAACTCTTCTTGTAAAATATTTCTGGACTTTCTCAACTGTGCTAATATCAGATACGTAATGTAGGTTCCAGACTGATAAGCTGTATTTGAGTATTGGTCTAGCAAATGTATTGTATGCTCTAGTTAGTAGTGTGATATTACCAGAGAAAAAGCTACGTAAGATTAGGTTAACAACTCTTAACATCTTTTTGGCTATTTAGTTACAGTGGGCTCTAGCATTTAGATCATTAGTTATTTTGTTTATTGTCCTCAAGACTCCTGTCAGACTAGATTTGAAATGTTCTGTGTTGCTGTACCTGTGTAGTGATGATCATATCTGAGCTCAGGAAGAGAGACAAAAGTCATTACAACATATTAAAATGCTGGTTCACAATTTCAAAGCATTTCAGAAGGATGATACTGTATCTGAACAAAAGCAGCTATGTTTAGTTTTTCTTCTCTATAAACTCCAGAATGGAAAAAGATCAGTGGTGGTATTCAGCAGGCTCTGACCAGTTCTGGAGAACTGGTAGTGGAAATTTTGAGTAATTCAGAGAACCAGCAAATACCACCTCTGAGTAGTACCACCCCCATCTATTCTCTGCTTCCCGAGTCCCAGCTGATTGGCTGAGTCTTTTTTTTTTGTGGCCCTGCACAGGAGAACGGAGCTGGAAAGCAGGTTAATGAGGTGGGGAGGGAATGGGATTTGCAGTAATCTTCCTCCAGGAGTGAAGAGGGAATGGAGATTTTACAGCATCCATCCCCTGTCATGCCCACCAAGCCATGCCCACCAAGCCACACTATGCCCACCAAACCATGCCCACAGAACCAGTCATAAAATTTTTTGAATCCCACCACTGGAAAAGACATTTTCAAAGTACCAGTCTTGCACAGGCAAACATTTGTTTTTGGAACTAATCAAATGCTTGTTCGCACAACTTTCACTGCCCATCTCCTTGAAGTGTTACAGTGGGGTTGTTCTCCAATGAGTTTTCCTAGGTTTTCATGATGAGCTTCCAATCATTTCCATATGCCATGGGAATAGTTCATATTGGGTCCTAGACACAGGGCCAAGTTAGTTATGTTTGTTTTTAATTTTTTAAATAGAAGTTGTTTCAAGCAACTTAAAAGATGGGATGAAAAAAATAATCATCAAATATTTTGTGGATTTGGTATGAGGCAAACATTCTTAGAAAACTGAAAAGGATGATACTTGAGCCCAGATATGGTTCCCTATCATTAAATGGAGGCAAGGAGATATTTCCCCTTCAATCATGCCTTGTCATTTAATGGTGATTTTCTTTTATACAGCATGTAAACTGGTAGTATTGTAGGATTAAGCACCATGTTACATTTTAACTTCTGTTTTGTCATGGCCAAAGGATAGGAGAGGCAATTACAAGGGAGCAGAGTTCTTGTTTTCTTTTCCTCTTGTCCCGAAGTGGTGCTTTATACCCAGTTTGAAACCATGGTCAAGTTGCATAGCTAATGGACTGCAACCATGGACTGAAGAGGTTTAGAACAATAAGTCCACAATTCCACTGTGCTGTCCATGTAGCCATTCTATTTCAACTGTTCTGCTGACATTTATCAGCCAGGAGATGGTGATTATTTGTTGTTTATTCTCACTGTCTTGGCAGTGATATAGCTGGTCTTCTGTCTGTATAAAGGGCTTCCCCAGAGTCCTATAGCAGCCTAGCTGGCATAGAATTGTGCTTTCCTGCATGACTTCTAAATTGCTTGTAAATTGGTTTCAAAACTTATGTTATTATTGAGCATAACAAAAGACTTTGGCATAATACTTCTTACTTTGTTTCTGCAAAGGTTCTGGAGGAAAAACATAATTACACCTCTATCTACCAAGTCATCTCATTACATTTTTTTCACTTCAAATTAAACAAATATTCTCCCTTTCTCCTCCTCCTCTTTCTCTGAAACAGGTTTCTTTATATGCCTTTTTTATATGCCTTTGAGAAAATTACAATTATGCTTAATTCAGATGTGATCAATTTTAGAAGACCTTAGAAATATTAATTTCTAAGTAAAAAGTCAAGTACTGAATATTTGTTGCCATTTTTCTCTTGAATATATAACCCTAATCCTAACTGAGATGTGACACAAGGTATCTCAAAAAATAGTAAAGCTATTGATGCTGTCATCAATGCAAAAGTTTGTAGTGAAGGTTTGTGATCTTGAAATGTAATAAAGTTGTTGCCATATTTTGGAACAATATATGATAATGTTGAAAGCCACCCAGAGATGCTTCAAGATGGGTAGCAAATCAACCAACCAACCAACCAATAAATATGTCATGCCCCTGGTGGAGACTGACTCTGAGGAAGAGGAGGAACAGCCAACAGGGAGTGGAAGTGTAGCTCCAGAGGTGGTGGAAGAGGCTGGGGAAGGGCAGAGGTTGGCTGAGCAGTCAGAGGAGGACCCAGGCCTAGGGCACGCAGGGAGGAGAAGATCAGGGTAAAACTTGGTCTAGTTGGGAGGAGAGGCACATGATCCTCTTCATGGGTTACAGGTGGGAGATTTGCATAAGAGTTTGGACCTGCGTGCTAACAGATGCTGGAGACAAATTTAGTGCTTTATTCCTAAGGAAGGTTTATCTTGGTTGGCATTCTTCCAATGGACTGTTCCTGGTTATCTTCCATGAAGTTGGCAATTATCTATTCTGGTCTGTCGTGGAACTTTATTCAGTGCGGTTTGTTTTTGGTTTTTGCTTCGTTATCGGCTCTTTGAATTTGAACTGTGTTTCTTTCCTTTGAAATGTTATTTTGAAAATAGTTTACTCCTTCCCTGTGAACAATTAAACCAATTAAACAATTAAGCTAAGTTGAAGGCATTAAAGGACTTTTATTTACGTTTTGGTTTTGTTATATTTCTGAGATACCCTGGGTCATCACAAAATAACCCCACAATATCTGATATTGATTTTCTGCTTCTTGCATCTGGATAAATCCAGAAACGTTTTGAAAACATTACCAAGTATCCATAGCAGTCTTCTTTTTTTTTTTTTACTGTGGTTTAACAAAATAAATAGATAAGCTTTGAGCTTGTTGAGCAAAGAGCTTATAGAGACATAGTAGGGAAAGGAGAAAATTTAAAAAAAATCTGTTTGTCTCAAAGAATGGGATTACACTGAACAGTAAGTGTAATTTTAATGGGGAATGCTCCTAAATAAAACATTAAGTACAGTTTAAACTTTGCTATCCCAGCAAAAAGATATGTGTGTGTGGAAATCAATTATGGTTGCCATGATATATACTTGATCCAAGAACAACCTTCCATTTCTTAGGTGTCTTTTTTCTTTGTTATGCCAGTTGGCTGAAGTCTTTGGAAAGAAGACTTTGGCTTTGGTTCAGAGTATTTGGGGCCAGTTTTATCCTGGTGGGAGGGATTAACTGGGTTTATCTGTGTCCAAAATATTAAAATGTTACAACTACATGGTGGAAATGGAAAATGAGTATTAACAAGACTTGAAAGTAATAAAAAGAACACTTTACTGTCCAACAAATCTTTCATTTGCAGAGGAACACTGGCTTAGCAATGCTTTAAACAATATATGAATGGTTTTGGGATAATACGGTTTTCTCATAATGGTATTCCATGGATTTTATAATCTTTAAAACTGGTAACAATTTGTATACATTTGGTACTGTTTTAAAACACATTGGATATAAGTATCAGATAGAAATAAGGAAGGAAATAAAGACTAAATTCTAGAACAGTGTTTCTCAACCTTGGCTGTTTTAAGACATGTGGACTTCAACTCCCCAAATTCCTCAATAAGCATGACTGACTGAGGAATTTTGGGAGTTGAAGTCCACACTTCTTAAAGTGGCCAAGGTTGAGAAACGCTGTTTTAGAATCATGAGGATCTTTCCTTCCTTCCTTCCTTCCTTCCTTCCTTCCTTCCTTCCTTCCTTCCTTCCTTCCTCCCTCCCTCCCTCCCTCCCTCCCTCCCTTCCTTCTCTCCTTCCTTCTTTCCTTCCTTCCTTATAGCCGCTCATCTCAGTCAATGACTCTATGCAGCCTATGATTAAAAATGCATTACAGTTAAAAATACTAAAAACATTTTCACCTGGGTTGAAAGTTTGCTCTTGAACATTTTCTCTAGCTCCTAACACTTTTTTAAAAAAAATTTTATTTTCATAACAACAATAAAAACAGTGTGTCAGTGTATCTTTGTGCATATAATAACATTTTCATAAATATTTTACTTATATATATTTATAATTGTCCTAATCGGTATTTTGTATCACTTATTATATTATCCTTAACATAATTATTGGCTTTCAATAATATATTTCACATTCATTTTCTTACTCTAACTCATTCATTTATCAGTAATGATATATTATAATTTACTTACATATTTCAGTTTCTTATTCTTATATCCAACCGTTCATCAAATAAATTCCAAATTTTACAATAATCTTTTTTTTTGTTCTCTAATTGCCATTGTCAACTCATTTCTGCACATTCTATTGTTTTCTTAATTATTTCCTCATCCATCCAATTTTCTCATTTTTCCAATTTTATGCAAATACAATCCTAGCTGCTGTTAATACATTGATAATCAAATATGTTCACTCTTGATTGTAACCCTCAGGAAAAATTCCCAATAAAATGTTTCTGGTTTTAAGTCTATATGCTGTTTTATCATTTTCTCCAGTCACATGTGTATTCTAGTCCAATACTTTTAGCTTCTGTTCATGTCCTCCACATATGGTAGTATGATCCTGGTGACTTCTGACATTTCCAACACTTCACTGACTTATCTTTAAACATCTTAGCAATTCTTGTTGGGGATAGATGCCACCTGTAAAACATCTTATACAAATTCTCTTTATAGGCCATTAACATAGTTAATTTATAGTTTCTGGACCATAATATCCAAGTCTATTTCATGTCCAAAGCTTTTCCCCCACACAATCATTGATTCTATTACTTGTTCTTCCTCTAATTTCATTCCTAATAAATAACCATATATATTTTTTGATCAACTTCTCTTCAGTGCCTGTTAGGATTTTATCCAATTCAGTCAATTTCTTATAAGCCATCTTAATGTCTTTTTCATACCTTATATGTATTTGCAGACATGAATTCCAATTTACATTTATCCCTTGTAACTGTAATTCTTGCTTTGCTTTGAGTCCACCCTTTTATTTAAACTTTCTTCATGTCTAATAATGTGTTCCCATTTAAAAAGCTGTGGATATGTAAAAGCTTCTAATGTTGCTAACCAGACTGGTGTACATTATATATATATACAAACTCAATACAGAAGCCTGATGATGGCAGATGAGATTCTGCTGAAACGTTGCTACAACTTTAAAAGCACTACAATGACGTGGGATAATACTCGAAGGAAGCTGCACACACACACACACATATAATGATAGTCTCTTATTTTTTCCCATACTGTTCATAAAGCATCTCTAATGTAGTGCCTCCTAAAATATCAATGTACCTTACTTTCTTTAAACCATAAAAATGCATGCCATCCCATTTGTAAATCATGCCTTTCTAAGTGCTAATAATCTGGCATTTTTCAATACAATCCATTCCTTCATCCACACCAATATTGTTGCCTGGTAATATCGTTCCCAATTGGGTAATCCAAAACCCCCTCTCACCCTTGCATCCTGCATATGGTTTTACCTTCATTCTTGTCTTTTTTCCCTTCCAGATAAATTTCAACATCATTTTATTTAAATCTTCAAAGTATTTTTTTTCAATCTTATTGGATTGAAATATTTTTGGCAATATGTTCATTTTAATTGTCACTATTCTACCTGTTAAAGATAGTTGTAAATTTTTCCATTTTTCCAAGTCTATCGCAATCAGTTGTAGTAATTTCTCATAATTATCTTCTCTAAGCATTCCACATCTAGCTGTCATTTGTATCCCTAAATATTTCACTTTTTTGTAATTTGAATATTTAATTTGTCCATTAATCTTTTCTTTTGTTTTTCTGTCATATTTTTCACCAAGATTTTTATTTTTTTCTTTCTTTTCAATCCTGCTACTTTGCCAAACTCTATTTCTCTAATCAACTTGGAGCCTGTTTCCAATGGCTTTTCCAATATAAAGACCAAATCATTTGCAAAAGCTGTATACTCTTGTATACTCTTCCTTTTTTATTTTCATTCCCTTTATTTCTTCACTTTTCCTAATATTTCTATTCAAAACTTCCAAAGTCAGTAGAAACAATAATGAGGATAATGGACAGCCTTGTCTGGTTCCTTTTTGAATGTGAAAGTTTTCTGTCAGTTCTCTGTTTATCATTACTCTTGCTTGTTATATATTGCCTTTAATGCTTTAGTAAATCTGTCTCCGAAACCCATCTCCTCAGGGGTTGGTTATGGCAGGGTTAACAACTGGTTCAGGATTTATGAGCTTTCCTGCAGGTTGTGAGCTGTGTGCCTGTAAATCATTATCAGTAGCTGCCTGCAGAGAAGCAGCCTTTGAAACAACCCTCTTTTCCTGCTTTTCTAACTGCAACTGTGCCTCATTCGGCAGCTGAAGTTGAAAAATCAGGAAATAAAGATCAGGTAAGAGCCTGGGTGGGTGGGTGGGCAAAAACATCAGCAGACATAGAACCGGTTCTATGTCAGCTGCTCTTCAGAACTACGGTTCTACAGAGATGGACAGAACCGGTAGAAACCCACCCCTGCATCTCCTCTGGTTGCATCAACATAAACTGCCAATTCACATTATTGAATGCTTTCTGTGCATCTAAGAACACTAATGCCATTTGTTTCTCTGAGTGGGTTTCATAAAATCCCACAGTATTCAATATTATCCTCATATTAGTTTTTATTTGTCTCTTGGGCAAAAATCCATTTTGATCTGAGTGTATAAAATAGTTTAAATATCTTTTTAGTCTTTCTGCCATTATTGAAACAAATATTTTATAATCAGCATTTAGCAGGGATCTATAAAATCTATAATTTTTATATGTTGTGGGCAGGAGTGGGATTCAAATTTTTTAACAACTGGTTCTGTGGGTATGGCTTAGTTGATGGGTGTGGCTTGGTGGTCATGTGACAGGCTAGGCATGGCCAACTCAATATCACTCACATTGAGGCACACATCTCCTCGCCTGGCCTCTCAAGACTGTGGGGATGCTGCAACAGTCGTAAGTGTGAAAAATGGTCATAAGTCACTTTTTTCAACTTTGTAACTTTGATTGGTCACTCCACACAAGCAAAGTACCGGTTCTAGCGAATAGGTGCGAACTGGTAGAATCCCACCCCTGGTTGTATAAGTGTAACATATGCCTCTGTCCATGATTCAGGTACTTTATTTTTTTGTCAAAACCTCATTCAATACTTCCAACCTTATAATAGAAATTACTTCCTGTATTGTCTTATAAAATTCAGCTGGTAGCCCATCCAAATGGGGCTTTTCCAGTATTTTGTCTATTGACAAAATTGTTATTTTCTCATCTATCATAGTCTTTACTTCATCCGGTATTCTCAGTAATTCTGCTTCTTGTAAATATTTCTGTACTTTGTTTTCTAGTATTGCCTCTTGATCATATAATTTCTCATAGTATCTCTGTACTATTTTTTTCTTCTCTTCATTTCCACAAAATAGTGTGCCATTTTCATCTGTTAATTGTGGTATTCTTTTTGATTATTTTTCTTTCTTCAGTTTATATGCTAGCCATCTACCTGTTTTATTTGCATTTTCAAAATAGTTCTGTTTAGACCCTCTAATCTTTTGTGCCAGTTCTTCTTTTTCCATTAATCCAATTTTCATTTAATTATATCCATTTGATTTTTAATATTTTTGTGCTGTGGATATCTTTGTAGATCCTTCTCCAATTTCTTATGTTCTTGTTCTAAATTTTGCTGTGTTTGCCTCTTTTTTTAAATTTTTTTTTATTGATTTTAAATGTTTGTCTCTTTTTAATATTCCTTCTTCTTGTATAAGTTACAATCTCACCTCTGGTATATGCTTTCATGGTGTCCCATACATTTTGTAATGAGGTTTCTCCTGATTTATTTTCTTTAAGGAAGAAAACCAATTCTTTTTCCAGGTTATTAATAAATTCTTCTTCTTTCAAAATTGAATTATTCAAAGTCCATTTTGATCTTTTCTTCTGTCCCTTCCATTTAATCCTTATTGTGTTGTGATCAGCCCAAATGTTTGTGTCAGTATTTGCTTCCTGAATATTAGGTATTAAATCTGTTGACATCTAAATCATATCTATTCTTGACCATGATAGATGTCTATTTGAATAAAATGTAAATTGTCTCTTTTTGCTGTTCAATTATCTCCATATATCTTTAATACTGCTTTAATACTCATCTGCTCCTCCATCTTAAAAAAAGATTTGGATAATATTTTTCTGTTTTTCTTATTTCTTTTCTGTGTTTTATAGTCCAGTTCTGTGTTTACAATTGCGTTAAAATTTCCAAAGATACATATCTTATCATATTCCAGTTCAATTATTTTATTGTGTAGCTTCTTAAAAAATTGACCTTGCTGATTATTGGGAGCATAGATTGCAATTAAAAGTACTTTTGAGTTAATATCTATTATTTCAACCATCAGTATTCTTCCTTCTTCATCTGTATAAATTTGCTTGGCTTTGATTGTATTTATAATATATAAAACAACTCCTCTTTTATTTTGTTGTGCCAATTATGTTAATATATTCCCAATTCTAGGACAATTCAACAAATGTACATGTTGTCTTTTAATATATGCTTCTTGTAGGGAGATTATATCCATGTTTAATTTTCCTAGTTTATGAAATATCTTTTTCCTTTTAATAGCTGAATTTAGTCCATTTATACTTATAGAAATCAATTTCTTTTCCTCTTCCATTGTTTATACTTTATAGATAGTGTATGTAATATAGATAGTGTATGTAATATAGATAGTGTATGTATGTATAGATAGTGTATGTATGATAGAGAATGTAGGTCACCTAACAGTTATTTGGGTTGGAAAGATATAAACTAGGATAGACATTTTAATACTGTATCTTTAAGAGAATGCTAAAACTGTAATTGGGTGTGGTTCTGCAAATGGCCCTAAGATGGAGCTAGAAACCTGAAGTGAGTATGTGAGTCTCTATTCCTTCTGTGGGATAGTGTTGCTGTTCCTCTTAATGACTGTTACTGATCGCTGATGTAAGTCTGTTACTGAACTGTTTTTTGATACTAGACTTTGATATTTGGATTATCCCTGAACTGAACACTGACTGCTTTACCTGTGAATGGCTTGGACTGCTTATCTTGGACTTTGCTTCAGTGTTTACTGGAAGTAAAAACCTACATTTACTGTACAGTGTATCTGTGTGCTGTGTGTATGTTATTCTTCATTACTCTCACTATGTTTCCCTGTATGCGCTCATTCTCCTAACGGGGAATTATCTCAACAGATAGGATTTATTGCACTTGTTCTTTGTTCTCTTTGTTCTTTAATTATCATTTGACCACCTACAGCTCTCTCCTCCTGTCTCCTTTCCTCCCTTTGTTCCTTCTCCATTTCCTTTGCCATTTCTGCTCACTCTCTATTGATTCATATCTTTTATTACATTGAAAAAGCTGGTAGCTGGTAGAAATTCAGCCAGAATTCCAGGATACTTTAAAATGACAACATTCCTTTTAAAGTAGCACTGAAGTTATTAAGAATTAGTAGCATAAACTTGTTGCAGTTGTCACCAAAACAAATTTCAAGACAGATTTCAGTTACAATTCTTAAACAACTCTGTTAAAAATGTCCATCCAGCAATAAAGAAAAAGCTAGTTCTTTATTCCATCATGGAAAAAAGACTTCAGTAAAGATTATAGCATTAAATATATCACAATTTTCAGCAAAACTGAGTAAATTGGAAAGTTGAACCAGTTCGATGTGGCAGTGAAGGTGTTAGCCTAGAAATGGGGAGATCAAGAATTCTAGTCCGACGTTAGGAATGAAAGCTAGCTTGGTGGCTCTCTTACTCATCTGGCCTTGTGCCTACAGCAGTACTAGAACTCACCCTCTCCCAGTTTCTACCCTGGTGCCTTCATCACTACATCAAACTGCCTCTCATTAAAAGGACTGGAATTTTTTTACACAATTCCCACCACCACCACCACAGACTCCCCTCCCACCAGCTGTGGCTTTTTCTCTTCCATCTATTGTGGAGAAAACTGTCTCACTGATCTATTAATTTAGTTCTTAGATATTGCTCACAGCCAGATTCTATACATATTAAAACCCCAACTATTTCCTGAGTCTTGCTTCCAAGGCTGCTTTCAGAGGTAATTTTTGACTGTAGCACTTCAATATCTGCAAGATACTCTTGTGAGCCTTTCCCTGCTGCTGAGGTGAACTTTTTCCTGTAGAAAACCTTGACATCTGCTTTTATCCATGCCAATCCCTGTCCTGTTCCTATGGCCTTTGTAGCCACTGCCAGTCACCTGCCTTCCCTCCAAGTTAATGAGTGATAATCTTGAACTAAGCCGCCTATGGTTGGACTTAAGCGTAGTACACTAAATTATTTTCTAAAATGTCCTACCAGTCAATGATTACTTCAGCTTCAATCGCAACAATACAAGAGCACACAACAGATACAAACTCAATGTTAACCACTCCAAACTTGATTGCAGAAAGTACGACTTCAGCAACAGAATGGTCAATGCCTGGAATGCACCACCTGACCCTATTGCTGCATCCTCAAACCCCCACTCCTTTAACCTCAAACTATTCACTATTGACTTCCTAAGAGGTCTGTAAGGGGCGTGCATAAGTGCACTATCATGCCTCCCATCCCTGTCCTATTGTCCCCATTTATTTGTACCTATTTCCTGTATTCTTACTCATGTTTATACTTATACTTATTAACTTGTAAGCAATTGACAAATAAAATAAAAATAAATAAAAGCCTAACCAGTTTTATACTCCTTGATTGTACACTAGAACAGCATCCCAATAGGGGGTAAATGCAACTTTAACCAGCAGCTAAGGATGGCTTCAGCCTATATTATCATGAGCTGGGGATGAGATGAAGCGATGGGTCATGGCAGAAAATAGGGCAGCTAGGGCAGGTGTAGATGGGGAGGCTGTCTTTGTTTTGCCACTGTGTTTTCTGTCTTTTCTTGTGCTATTAAAGAATCAGTTAGGAAAGGGATAATGATAGTTTTATAACAATTTTGGGGTCATTGGAGCTGTCTATCTGGAAAAATCCATGAAATGTAGCAAATTCCTAACCTCTGAAAAAAAGGAGGTTTTCTATTCAGTATCTTGACAAATAATATGGATTGATTGCACACTTTTTTATTACTATTATCTCACTGCCAATGAGTACATGTATTATGCAGCCAATCTTTGCCATCTACTCGTGACAAGTGTGTCTTGCATTTAAAACATTCTTGACATTTTCCCCTATCTCTGGCACTTTTTTCCACTGGAGCCTATCAAAACAAGGGTTTAAATTTTATTCTGGATTTATCAGGCATCCACTGGTTTGTAATACTTAAATTTTAAAGATGTGTGTTTTGAAAAACATTTGTTATTACTCATCTCAGTGAGATTATTACTTTCCTCGACCCTCAACTGAAGGAGTTATGTTTCAACTGTTTTTTTCACTGCAGAGTCATTGCTTTACTTACACATTTTATTAGACCCTTACATGTCTCTTTCCTCAGTAGTGGAAATCATAAAGATATTGTAACCATAAATGATGATTTTTTAACTGTTATCTTGGTTTTTTACAAAGATTCTATACAACTGGAAATTAAATGTTGTTGGTGGAACATGAGAGCATGAGAGCAGCAAGTCAACTTCTGAAGGAGGTTAAACCAACTTTAGGGATTCACTGGGAACATCAAGAGCAGCACTGCTAGCTTTTCTCATTCTCTGGGAAGCAATTGAGGGGCAAAACTCTTTTCTGTCCAAAGAGTTGGCAAGGGGTTGCAGAGGACAAGGGATATTCTCCACTAGCATCAAAGACAAAGTGAGGGAGTTTTTGAAAGTAGATATGCTGCTCAAGACTCGCCCAGGTTTGAGTGAACCCTTAGCTCTGGCAATCGATTGGCCCTGCCTACCAGCCCCTGCCTTAGACTGTCCTTTATTTCTGCAGTTTTGAAGCTCAGCTGAGGCATGTCACAGCAGATTACTATGCCTCAGCTGTTTTACTCACTGGCATTGCAGTGGAAAGTAAGTTGTAAAGCTATAAAATTGTAGTTTTGTAATGCATTACCAAACCCATTGTGAAACCGATAGAAGCCCACCACTGGCTATGACATGATATGGGAAAGAGCCTGTAGTCCCAAAGAGAGGGAAAGTTAAGTGTTTTTATACTTTGGGTAAAGACTGGTGATGCTTGATATAAATGATATTGTCTTGTGAAATTGAGAGACACATGCAACTGTAGAAGGGCTGCATTCTTTAGTTAATCAATTTTTGTTAAGCCCTTTCAATTGCAATGCGTCTTCCCATCAAATGTACTGTCCTTTAAGTTTCTGATTCATTTCTTTGTGATCTTTCTGAGGAACCAAGTCTTGTCTTTTTTAATTTATGCATGTTGCCACATTCATTTTTGGTCCTAATGGATAATATAGACTTTTTAAATTGTTATTGAACTTTCAGTAACTGGGAGTGAATATCAATGATTCCTGAATACAGAAAATAATATTGAGCTACATTGGAAATGAGACAAATAGAAAATATGGAACTGGACTTTATCTAAAGAGGTGCAGTTTTGAATTCCACTGTGGGCATGAAATCAGCTGTACTTGAACAAATTGCCTTCTCTTTTCTTGGGTGAATGTAATATCCCAGGGTTGCTGTAGCAATAAAAAGGAAGGCTGGAAGAAATACTATTATATCCAAATTCAATTTTTCACACGTTCATCAAAAGCTCACCTTAGAGTTACAGTCACCTCCTGATCTTTCTTCAAATCCAAGTTATTGAATTAAAGCTTTGTGTGCAGTATATAATGATGCCTACATCAGGATCACCAATATATAACTTACAATGGTGGTATTCAAATTTTTTTACTACTGGTTCTGTGGGCTTGGCTTGGTGGGTGTGGTGTGGCTTGGTGGGTGTAGCATGGCTTGGTGGGTGTGGCAGTAAAATTCCCTATAAATCCCTCTAAAAACCCTATTTCTACTCCACTCCAGGGGAAGGATATACTGCAAAATCTCCATTCCCTCCCCACTCCACTAACCTGCTTTCCACCTCTGCTCCCTATTCAGGGCACCAAAAGAAGATGCATCTGATCAGCTGGGACTCCAATCAGCTGGGACTCAGGAGGCAGCAAATAGATGGGGGCGAGGCCAACCAAAGGTGATATTTAATGGCTCTCTGAACTACTCGAAATTTCCGCTACCGGTTCTCCAGAACCTGTCAGAAATGGCTGAATACCACCTCTGATAACTGAAAAAGACAATTAAAAAACAACCATAATGCTTTGGAATGAGAAAGACATCACACTTGTGAAGAAATATTGATGCATAGACACATAGAAATATGAAATTCTTAGCCAGAAATGGGGAGCAAGAATTGCCATTCTTACTCTCAACTAGACATCTCTGACAGCTAATAATCAATCAGATTGAGCAGCTTCTTACAGGCAGCTAATTCTAGAAATATTCCCCTCTACACACTTATATGATAATATCACCCATCTTAAAGGACCTACTCCTTAGCAACTTACAAGTAGGTCAATGGTATTAATATTTCACACTTTCTGTTTTTCAATTCCTACATTAAATTGAGAAATCTGAGTTGCTCAATATAAAATTTTAGGAATGTGAGTCACCTAACAGCTACTTGGGATGGAAATATAACCAGGATAGACATTTTAATACTGTCTCTTTAAGAGAATGCAAAAACTGCAATTGGGTGTGGTTCTGCAAATGGCCATAAGATGGAGCCAGAAACCTGGGTTGTGTAAGTCTCAGAAGAGACTCTCAGTGAAGTAAGTGAATCTCTGTTTCCTTCTGTTGGAAAGAGTTGCCGTTCCTCCATTTTTCCCTACTGACTGTTATTATTGGATTTGATGTAAGTCTGTTACTGAACTGTTTTTGATTCTGGATTTTGATATTGGAATTATCCCTGAAATGAACACTGATTGATTTAACTGTGGAGGACTTTGGACTGCTTATCTTGACCTTTGCTTAAAAGTTCCTGGAAGTAAAAACCTACATTTAATATACAGTGTATCTTTGTGCTGTGTGTGTATTATTCAAACACTACTCTCAACTATGTCTCCCTGTATGCGCTCATTCTCCTAATGGGGAATTACCTCAACACTGGTTATGGGCCCAGCTTATACAATGCATAATGCATCGTTTGTTTCAGATATCTTAACACACATTTAAGGCCCGGTCTCACTGGCCGACGGACGCAAAACATATGCATAAAAGACACAGCGGACAAGCAAAATTTTGGGGGTGGCTTCATCCATTGTCAGCCGCTCCAAAAAGTGGTGAAAATTTGCATAAACAGAACAGAAAAGAATGGAAAAGAACGGACGTGGGTAGTATGTAGCAGGGATCTTAAACGGATGTTCATCGGAAGCCTAGCGGATGAAAGTAGATGGAAGTGGATGACACCTCCGAAGGGGTTCTGGGGGGAGAATTTCGAAGCGGATGCATAGCAAAAGGGGCGGATGCATAGCGGATGGAGCGGATGCATCACGGACGCCTCTAGGAAACAAGGCGGATGCCGTGCGGATGTATATCGGATGCAAAGCGTTCACTGAGCATGCGGGGAGTATGAATTGCATCAGCTCCACGGATATAAAAGGATGCAGCATACACACAGTCAGCATACAGGGGAAAGATGTGCTGCCACATACATCTTGCAGGAACACCATGGTTCGTCAGTCAGACAAGAAGAGGAAGCCCGTGCCTATTTGTTCAAGCCCTGGCAAGGTGAAGAAGGCCAGAACCAGCATCCCACCCCCTGGCACTGACTTTGAAGCTGCTGCTGCTGCTGTGGTGGACCAGCCCTAAGGCCCTCAAAACCCTGCTGCTGAAGGCCCTGCTGCTCAAGCTCCTGAAGGCCCTGCTGCTCAAGCCCCTGAAGGCCCTGCTGCTCAAGCCCCTGAAGGCCCTGCCAGAGGGAGGAAGAGGCAAGGGAAGCAGAAGGGAGAGAGGAAATAGTACACCGTTTCCGAGGAGCATGAGGATGAGGTGCTGGAATGGCTGAGGGAGAATGAGTACCTCTGGAGAAAGGACCATAGACTGTATCGGGACACCAAGAAGAAGCAGGCAGCTTGGAGAGACAAGGCAGAGAGCCTGGGGTACACTGCAGAAGTACTCCTTGGATGGTGGAAGCACATGCACACCTGGTATGGCATGTATGTACGTCATGGCCAAGTGCAGTTTCCTGGAGGGTGAGATCCGCCACCGAGGAGCATCCCCTCTGAGGATCCTCTCCCTCAGACAGCTCACAGACAGCCAGTCCTCTTCCAGCCAAGAGCCAGCTACCCTGTCCAGGCAGGTGTCTTCAGAGGGCCCCACAGCAGAGACCCCCCCAACAGCTGCATTCCCCATGCCAGCAGACTTGGAGGATCCCATGGAGGATGACGCCCTGCTGTCACAAATGGAGGAAGAAGCAGCAGCCACCAGAGGCCAACCCACCCCCAACCCCACCCCCAGCTCCAGAGGATGCAGGCAGAGAGGCAGACTGGAGGGCCAGAACCACAGTGTGCTGTTGGAGATCAGGGACACAATGAAGACCAGCACAGAACTTCTCTCTCAGCTGGTCCACTTGGACAGAGCATCCTCGGGCCGGAATGCCTTCATCACCTACGTGAGCCAGACCCTGAGGGACCTGCCCGAGGCCCAGTACCAGGTGATGAAGCAGAAGATCACAACACTTCTGCACAACCCTCAAGGCCCAGCTGAAGCTGCTCCTACCCAGTCCAGATCTGCTCCTCCACCCCAGGCTATGTCACAGCCTTTCCATGGCTTTCAACAGCCCCTCACCTACCAAGGCTACGACTACCAGGACTTCCCACAGCAGAAGCAGAACTTCCCAGTCCAGGCCCAGGTTCATTGGATGCCACAGACGCCAGTCCTCACCCAGCTGCAGACCAGACAGCCCCATACACTCCTCCCAACCCTTCCTCCACCCCACAGCCAAGCCCGTCAACAGACAATCTGTCATCAGTATTGGGCCTGACATCTCAAGTCCTTGATGAAGGGCCTCTCAACCTCATGGGACTGAGTCAGCTCTTGGATAGCTTCCTGAACACACCACCACCTGTTGTACCCTTGGGGCCAAGCATCCCAATGGTACCTCAGACCAGCACTCAAGCCACAGCCACCTCCACAGTCCCTGCCCGCTTAACAGCTGAGACCATGGACATGACTCAGAGTGACTGAGAATAGTGTCAGAGTTGTTTACTTGTTAAGTTTATCTTTGCTTAAGACACTTTACTTGGTTCATTTTGCTTATTTAATACAGCCATAAAGTTTACCTAAGAAAGTTTATCTTTGCTTAAGACACTTAATACAGTTTACTTGCTTCATTTTGCTTATTTAATAAAGTCATAAAGTTTACCTAAGAAAGTTAATAAAGGTTATCTTTGCTTAACACACTTAATACAGTTTGCTTGGTTCATTTTGCTTATTTAATAAAGTCATAAAGTTTATCTAAGAAAGTTAATAAAGTTTATCTTTGCTTAAGACACTTAGTTTACTTGGTTCATTTTGTTTACTTAATAAAGTGTTGGTGAAAACTTTGAAAAAATGGTTAAGCCTTTGCACGCTTGTGGGATAGATAAGGATAGTTGTGGGATAGATAAGCCTCCAGTGCAACCACTGTGGGACTGTATGGTCCACCATCCCAGTGATCCAGATGATTTTCTCCCCCTTTTTATAGAAAATATTGGATGTCTGCTAGGTGTCCTTCTACATACTCTAGACATACTGCAGACATCCTAAATATACGAGATACATCCCAGATACAAACGTTTTGTCTGTTTTGAATACTTTATATATGAGATGCATATGCTTACATCCTTTCTTTTTCCATTCTACTAATGCTGTGTAGACATTCCGTGTACCTTTTGTTTCTCCCTCTTTCCATTTTCAGCTACAGCAGATGTGAGTTGAGGGGATGGCCAGAGGAGGCAGAGAGGATACAGTGGATGTTTAACGGATGATGACAGACATGGAATGTTTGTTGCCTGTATATGTCGTGGATTTACATCGTACGTGACGGAAAGTTCATCCGTTCACAAAGTTTTGTGCAGCTCGAAACTTCTTGTGCAGATGAAATTGCAGTGGACAGATGCTCGATGGTTAGAGCGTATGACACACGTATGCAGTGAGTACACAATGGATACATAGCGTTTTCCAATGGATGGCAAGCTTTTTTTAACGTTTTACATCCTCTTTGCATCCGTAAGTGCAATGGGACCAGGCCTTTAGCAGCTTGCCAGTGCCTTTCAGTCGGCTCAGCATTAAATCTCACTAATTGATTAACACTGTATGCAATATCTGGCCTTGACCAATTACTGAGATTAGATAAATTATCAATCAAGGACTGATAAATGTTCTTATCAAAAAAGGACTTTGAACATCACTATGGCTAAACTCCTGGCTCACTGGTGTTTTAGCCGGCTTACAAAGTTCTATTTTATAACTTTTTAGTAATTGGTTAATTTTATCTGCCTGTGAGATCTTGTATCCTCCCTGAGTTCGATCTATCTTTAAACCAAGATAATGTTTGATTTCTCCTAACTGTTTTATCTTAAATTTCTTTTCCAATAGTGAAATTATCTCAGTAGCTTCTTGTTCAGTTTTGGTGATTAATGCTATGTCATCAGTAAACAATAGCAATAATGAAATCATACCATTACTTTCTCTTTTAAACAAAGATGGATCAGCCATGCCAGTTACAAAACCTATTTTAGTTAATTTTTTAACTATACATTGGTTCCACTCATATCCTGATTGCTTCAAACCATAAAGACTCTTTTTCAATTTCCAGCAATCATTATTATCAGTATTATCATTTTTGAGACTTAAAGGTTTCTTTAAATATATAGTATGTTGCAATGGTGCATGCAAATAAGCTGTCTCTACAGCCAAATGATTTACAATGTATTTCTCCTTAGCTGCCCACACTAATGATGCCCTTAATATAATCGCCTTCAGACTAGGAGCAAACACCTCATCATAGTCATTTGCTTCTGATTAAAACCTTGTGCTACCAACCTTGCTTTATGGGTAACAGTCCCATCTACATCTGTCTTAAGTTTATATATTCATTAACATCCTATGGTATGTTTACCTGGTGGTAACTTAACATTTTCGTATAACTCCAGTCTTTTTAATGATTCCAGTTCTTTATCCATTGCTTTCTGCCAAGCATCCTGATCCTTAGCAGGATACAGTTTTAGTTCGCTATAATTACTTGGAACTGTAATCACTTGGCACACAGCACTAGCCTGATATTTATCAGGTGGTTGTGTTACTTGGGTTGAACGTCTTTGTTCAATCTTGGTTGAACAGGGCTTACTGGTGGACTTTCCTGTGCCGCCTGCTCCTGTTCTTCTACCTCCTCCTGTGCCTGTTCTACTACTTCTTCCTGTTCTTCCTCTTTAATGGCTATTGGGGGTTAACTGATATCATCTTTAGGGACTATTTGGGTGTCAATAGTAATATCATTGCTGGATTCCTGTTCCAGTTTATCCCACCCAACATGCTTGATAAATTTTGCATTAGCACTGCAATAAACATGAGCTGTGCCTTGATCCCAAAATCTAAACGATCTATGATTGACCTCATAACCCACAAAAAATAACTTCTTGGCTCTATGTTGCCCTTTCAGTCTTACTTGTGAAGGAATATGCACCCATGCTGGAGCTCCAAATGTGTGCAGGTAACTTACATTTCGCTTTCTGCCATGCCAACGAGTGAATGATAATTCTCCAGTTGTTGTTCTAATTGCATTGTTTAACACATGATTACGACACATTATGGCTTTACCCCACAGTGTTTCAGGAAAACCTGAATCAGATAACATAGTACGAGCCATGGCTTGTAATATTTGCCCTCTTCATTCTACAAACGAGTTATGTTGTGGTCTGTAAGGTGCAGAACATTTATGCTCAACACCAGCCAATTTCAACATAGTTTGGAATCTTTTGTTAACAAACTCAGTCCCATTATCAGTTACAAAAGTAATTATTTTACTTTTCATTTTTCTCTCAGCAAACCTTAGCCAGTTAAAGAAATGTTGGAATGTTTCTGTTTTGTTTTTCATAAACAGCAGAAACCATATCGTGAGTAATGGTCCATATACTCAAAATATAACAGGCACCTCCTAAAGCCCCTGTCACACTGCACCAATGGATGGAAAGAGGATGTAAAACGGAGAAAAACATTTGTCATCCATTGATTAACGCGATGCATCCGTTGTGTACTCACTGTGTCCGTTTTTCATCCTCTCTATCCATCCAGCATCCTTCTATTGACGTTTCATCTGCTCAGAAAGTTTGGAACTGCTCAAAACTTTTGAGCGGAAAATGTATCCAATGCGTCCGTTCTGCATCCGCTAGGCATCCGCTAGGCATCTGTTCTGCATCTGTTATGCATCCGCTATATCCGCTAGGCATCCGCTGCGCATCCGCGCAACTCCATCCGCTCCAGCGGTAAATGGACACCGGGAGGAAGCAGAACGGACGCGGAACGGACGCAGAACAGATGCCTAGCGGATGCAGAATGGAAACAAAGCATTTAAAATGGAAAAAATGTTCACAGAGGGGACCTATCTCGGATATTAAGGATGTCTAGAGGATGCCTAGAGGATGCAAAGGGACACCTAGGGGAAAACCTATACTGCCTATAAAAAGGGGGAGCAACTCACCTGGATCTCACTTTCAGACCAGCAGCCCTGCGGTGCAGACCTCTGCAGCCTTCATCTGACTCTTGCTCTTCCACAGCATCCAGTCATGTCCACCGTGGATCGTAACAAAGTCCTTTTGGCAGCCACCATCCTTCTGCAACAGTGCGAAGCCATCTACAGGCTCTGTGAACTCTACTACGGGAAGAAAAAGAGGCGGCCAAGAAGTGTCTGGGTCCGAAGATGGATCGCCAGAAGAGCAGAGTTCGGACTGTACAACAAGCTGATGGTGGAGCTCAGGAACGAAGACACTCGTGAATTCCAGAACTTCATGAGGATGCCTCCAGCCATGTTTCACGAAGTTGTGCAGCGACTGACACCCAGGTTGACCAAGGCAAACACCAACTTCCGGCTCAGCCTGGTACCTGGGCTCAAGGTGGCACTCACTCTGCACCACCTGGCCTCCGGGACCACGTACAGGAGCATGCAGTACAGCTGGAGGGTGCCACACAACACCATCAGCATTGTGGTCAGAGAAGTGGTGCAGGCCATCATCGAAGAATACAAGGAGGAGCTCCTCCAGTGCCCCTCCACTGAAGAAGGCTGGAAGAAAGTTACAGAGCAGTGGTATCAGAGGTGGAACTTCACACACCATTGGAGACATCAATGGCAAGCACGTGGCCTGCAAAGCGCCAGCCAAGTCGGGGTCCACTTATTTCAACTCCAAGGACTTCTTCAGCATCATCCTCTTCGCCATGGTCGATGCTGACTACAAGTTCATGTACATCGATGCTTCAGGCAACGGCTCATCTTCAGATGCCCAGGTATACAACGCCGGTCACCTCAAGGAGGAGCTGGAATGCAACCTCATCATGGGCTTCCCAGATCCAAACCCACTGCCCACCGACACGCAAGATGTGCCCTACTTCATCATGGGGGATGACGCCTTCTCCCTCAGAACCTACCTCATGAAGCCCTACACCTCCAAATGCCTCACCCGTGAAGAGAGGATCTTCAACTACAGGCTGTCCAGGGCAAGGCGGGTGGTGGAGAACACCTTTGGCATCCTGGCCAACAGGTTCCAGGTACTTCTCACCACCATGCAGCATCGCCCAGAGACCATGAGGAGGATCATGGAAGCTTGCTGCATCCTGCACAATCTCATGCGCACCCGCTACCCAGTCTTGCAGAACAGTCTCGTGGACCTCCAACAAGGCAATGGGGACATGGAGCCTGGGGAATGGAGGCAAGGGCAAAATCTGATCGACACTGAGGATGTGCAAGGCCCCAACAGAGCTTCACGTGAAGGGAAGAAGCAGCGCAACCTCCTGAAACACTGGTGCAACTCCCCAGCTGGAGCAGTGGAGTGGCAAGACAGGATGATAGATGCTTAATGGATGCTTCCTTCAGCCTGTCTCATCACACTGATGAGATTGGGCCATGTATGTTGAGTGGCCCTACAATGAACAGGGCATTTAATAAAGAGTTGTGTTTATGTTGACATGTGTGGATCAATGATTACATTGTTATTGATAATAAAGGGCCATAGGTGTGGCACCAGGGAGGGTGGACCATCCAGTCCCACTATGCTTGCACTGGAGGTTTATCTATCCCACAGCTATTACCCATCCCAAAGGTATCCCTGCCCATCCCACTGCTATCCTTACCCATCCCACAGCTATTACATATCCCACAGGTATCCCTGCCCATCCCACTGCTATCTTAACCCATTCCTCAAGCATGCAAAGGCTTAAACCATTTCTAAAAATTTCCACCAAGACTTTATTAAAAAAAAGAAATGAAGCTAGTGTGTGAATCAAAGATAGACTTTATTAACAACAAGGTATAAAACAAAAATGAGTCTCTGGCACTCCTCTTGGTCGCTCAGTCTCAGGGGTGAAGGGTCCAGGTGCTGTGGAGGTGGCTGGTGCTGGAGTGCTTGTCTGATCCCCGCATCATCAGTTCCTCCAGAAGCAGAAGCAGCAGAAGCCCCAGCCCCAGAAGAGTGAGCCCGTGCTACAGAAGCCCCAGCAGAACCAGAGTGAGGGCCAGGGGGTGGGATGGTGGCCCTGTCCCTCATGCAAGGGCTGGCAGCAGATGGCTGAGGCTTTCTGTTCTTCCCCATGGTTGTGGGGTAGCTGGCTGGCAGGGAGGCTGGCAGGAACCAAGGCTGGCAGGAAGGCTGGCAGGCAGGCAGGCACCAAGGCTGGCAGGCAGGCTGCCACCAAGTCTGGCAGGAAGTCTGGCAGGCAGGCATGAACCAAGGCTGACAGGCAGGCAGGCAGCAAAGCTGGCAGGCAGGCTGGCTGGCAGCAAGGCTGGCAGGCAGGCAGACAGCAAGGCTGGCAGGGAGGCTGGCAGGAAGGCTGGCAGCAAGGCAGGCAGGCAGGCAGACAGCAAGGCTGGCAGGGAGGCTGGCAGCAAGGCTTGCAGCAAGGCTTGCAGGCAGGCATGCAGGCAGGGCAGGCAAGGCTGTCAATCCATCCGGCAGCAGGTCTTTCCTCTGAATGGTGACCTGCTCCGAGCTGCTTCCCTTATATCCGCGGGGCTTACACAATGCATCCTCCCCTCATGCACAATTAACGCTAGGCATCCGTTAGGCTTCCGCTGTGCATCCTCTAGGCTTCCGCTCTGCATCCGTTTAATCCGCTGTGCATCCGCTGTGCATCCGCTGTGCATCCGCTGTGCATCCGCTGTGCATCCGCTGTGCATCCGCTGTATCCGTTCCGCGTCCGCTTTGCTGTGGCCCCCCAGAAGCCTAGCGGATGTGCCATCCGCTCCCATCCGCTTCCATCCGCTAGGCTTCCGTTCCTCATCCGCTTTCCATCTGCTCTGCGTCCTCCCCGCGTCCGTTCCTTTCTGTGTTATCCACTCTGGTTATGCAAATTTTTGCCCCTTTTGAGAGCGGATAACAATGGATGGAACATCGTCCGCTGTGTCCTTTTTACAAACGTTTTGCATCTGTTGGGCAGTGTGACAGGGCCTTAAACTAGTAAGGAGGGGGTTTGTTAAAGTAAGAAATAGCACAGCTTAAAAAAAATAAAAAGAGCACACTGCACCTTGTTTAATTATCCAAGTATTTTGTTAAAATTTATAACTCTCCAGAGTCTTATCACCTTTTTTTTCTATAAGCTTCAACACCAGCTATCAACACTGTTGATAGAAAGCCAGAAGAACCCCTGCAGTAATACTCTCCCATGCTCTTCCCTCTATCTTATCAAATAGCAATGTCCTTGAAAAGAAGTCTCAGTTCTTTCTCAGCTTTGTCTGGTCAAGAAAAAGAAATAGAATATTTCCAAGCCTCTAGTTGGCCGTGTTGCAAAGTTTCTTTTGCTTTCACTTTCTTCCTCCTTTTCCAAACAAAATATAATAAAAATTAATTAAAAAGGGGAAAAGATATTAAAAAAGATGATGAAAAGGGAGTCTCTAGCCTAAAATATTATAAAGTCAAAAAGGAGAGAAATAAGTGAAAGAAAAAAAAACAGCCCAGTTTCAAAATATAAAATCATGTGTAGAAAATCCAGCAATGAGAAAAATAAAAATATTACTTTGACATTCCTGTTTAAAATCGCCACTTAATCACTTCTGTCAAAACTTTTACAGATTCTTTCTTTTCCTTTGGGTGACTTTTGAAATCTTAAAATAAAGAAAAAGTTTTCACCAAACCGGCACACTTTCTCCTTCCATTCTCTTTTGTTTTGGAGCTGTCCCAACTTCAGCAGCTTTAATGGCTGCCTCTTTGCTGCTGGCAAAAAGAGCTTCTCCTGGATTTACCAGGGACTTTGTGATATCCCTGGGATCGACAGGGTGTGCTCTTTACATTCACCATCTCTTTGGGACGGTTTAGATCCAAATGGATTGTCCAGGAGCAAAGATATCTGCAGCGATCTCAGACCTCCAAGATCTCATGCCTTATTGTCGCGACGCCAGCTCCGCCCCTTAGGTTTTTTACTTTCAATAAAGGTTTAAGCAAAGTTCAAAATAGGCAGTCCAAAGTCATTCACAGGTAGGGCAGTCAATTTTCAGTCCAGGGATAATCCAATAACAAAGTCCAGTGTCAAAAACAGTTCAGTATTAGACTTACATCAGATCCATGAATATCAGTTAATTAGGAAGAATGGCAAAACTCTCCAACAGAAGGAAACAGAGACTCACTTACTTTTGAGACTAAGACAACCCAGGTTTCTGGCTCCATCTTATAGCCGTTTGAGAAAATAACTACAGTTTTGCATTTTCTTAAAGAGACATTATTAAAATGTCTATCTTGGTTTATATATTTTCCAACCCAAATACCTATTAGGTGAATTATATTCCTAACATAAACCAAGTCAATGCGTATGATAAGCAAACCAGAATAACTGTTTAAGAAAAAACTATGAACAAGTAAATTCATTAATCAAATAATACATGATATTTTAAATAATACATGATTAGATTTAAAAGCAAGTAAAATTAAAAATGAGGAACTATGCTGTAAATGCAACTATAAATATTTATATATTTTGATGCTAATAATTCTTAAAATTAATCAATTTATGTCTATCAATAAATTTCCTAGGTTCAAGGAATAGCTGATGCAGTGTCTGTAATCACACCAGAATACCCATTTGGAGAAATATCCCATATATTATTTGAGTCACTGACCAGCCTATGGAAATTGTTTCCAGATTCAAAGGAAAAGTTATTCTATTACTTCACAAACTGGCCTTGTCTAACCTCTCCCCTGTGGAAATTAATATGTTCCTTTTCCTTAGATCTGGAGGTCAAGACTTATTAATATTCAACTGTCCAGTTTTATAAATCTGCAAGAAAACAGTCAAATGATTCAATTGGTTTAGTTATGACACTAGTACAAATTCATATTTTTCTCTTCAAATGTCTACTCTTAGATCACATGGCTGAAGAAAACCACACAAAATGTTGCATCAAAGCTCAGAATAATTTAACCTGCAGTAAACCTAAACAAAAGGAAAAAATACATTGTTCAATTTTGTATGGTTATTCTCAACAGGATGATCTCTATATTTTTTTGAGATTCAAGCTCCCAGAATATGGAGCTAGGGTAGAATTCAGATTAAGAAAGATTTCATCATAAACAGAATGGAAAAGAAAGGAAAAGAATGGACGTGGGTAGTATGTAGCGGGGATGTTAAATGGATGTTTATAGGAAGCCTAGAGGATGTATATAGGATGCAAACCGTTCACTTTGCATCCTTTCTATTTCCATACTACTAACGCTGTGGAGATGTTCCGTGTACCTTTTGTTTTCTCCCTCTTTCCATTTTCAGCTGCAGCGGATGTGAGTTGAGGGGATGCCCAGAGGATGCAGAGAGGATACAGCGGATGTTTAACATATGATAAACGGACATAGAATGTTTGTTGCTCGTATGTCATGGATTTACATCGTACACGGCGGAAAGTTCATCCATTCACAAAGTTTTGTGCAGCTCAAAACTTCTTGCGCAGATGAAATCTTAGTGGACGGATGCTCAACGGATAGAGCGTATGAAACACGTATGCAATGACTACACAATGGATGCATAGCATTTTCCAATGTTTTTTAACGTTTTACATTCTCTTTGCATCCGTTGGTGCAGTGGGACATTGGCTTTAATGAAGTTGATGTCCTCGGTGTACTAGCAGAAGCACTGGGAGCACATAGTTGCCATCTGTGCCAGTTGGAGGACATGCAGCTGCGAGAGGAAGAGAGGCCAGGTGAACAGGACTCAGATGCTTCCTGGCTTCCCTTGTATCAGAAGCACCAACCTCACACTCTCCCCTCTGTGCTAGCAGCTTCCCCTTCTTCCTCTCCCTCCCTGCTGCTGGACAATCCCATGTTCCCTGCCACTGCCTCTGCCATTCCAGAGGGTGGGAGATGCTGGGAGGCCAGGCACTCCCATAACCTGACCGGACAGATGGGCAGGTGGGAGAGGGGTGATCAGGGTGGCACAATCTCACAGCCTCTGGCCACTCCCATCTGCTGGCAGCAACAGCAGGCAAGTTCGGGTGGAGATGAGATGTGGGCTGGGGGAGGGAGCTGAGCAGTGGCAGTACAGTCTGGCTCATCTTCCTCTCTGCCACCAGCTGTGGCAGGAAGGGAAGTGAAGGGCAGGCTGGGATTGGGGGTCACGGTCAGCCAGGAAAGCTGAAATGCTGCCCGGCTTAGAACTGCCAGCAGGAGTGGATGAGTTGAGGCAGAACTACACACCTGGCTTTACATTCCCAGCCCTGTCTTTTTAAAACTGCCCAAAAGAGGGAGGTGAGGAAGGCCCCCACCTGACCCCTATGTCCCTATAGATGACAGCAACTTACCAGGTGAGCGGTGAAGGCAGGCAAAGGCAGATAAGTGGGGAAGGAGCCAGAAAGCAGCTGGGATGTGGGCATCACATGTTAGGCCAGGGGAAAAGGCAGGCAATCAGGTAACCAGAAAGCAGCTGAGGCGAAGGCGGGCAAGCAGGAAATGAACTGGAGGGCAGCTGGGGTGAAGGCAGGCAAGTAAGGAAGGAACCAGAGAGAAGTTGGACCACAGGTACCAACAAAGGCTGGTGAGCAAGGGAAGTGAATGGCTAAAGCAGATGAGGTGAGAAAAGGAGTGACTGTAAGAGGCCCAATGGTGGGATTTGCCGGTTTGCTGAACTGAACAGAATTTTAACAATTGGTTCTCCAGAACTGGTCCGAGCTGGCTGAATCCCACCTCTGCCATGATTCTATCACGACGCATTAATCTTTAAGATGCATTAACCTTTAACAATTGGTGATTGTGTTATTTGGAGTGCATCATAAATCTCTCTCTCATGGAGCCAGAAAGAGTTCAATTTTAGTCTGGTAGGAATATTTCAAAAAAAGTCATTTAGATAAAAAGTTATAACAATTACACTGTCCATGCATTCTACCAAGATGTTGGCTTTAAGTTGGGTAATCAAAGCACAGATATTGGAACAGAGTGTCCATTCCCTTCAAAATAACTGAAATATTAATTAGGAGACAATAAATCAGTTCCCAAGTCCTTCTCTTTGCAGCATTAAACTTGACCCAATCCTTGACCCTAACTGAAAATGACAGGTAGTATCAAGAAGACAAGAACATGCTCCCAATTTCCTGTCTATCTATTTGGTCTACAACTTTCCTTCCAATGGAATTGGCAGAAGATGGTTTGAAGGAAGCTTCCAGGCTTGAGCACAATCCAAAGCACTTCTAGTATAGTGTTACATATTAACATACTTGTGATACACTAACCTGATTGGCTGAAATGAACTGCACTGTGATTGGCCGAGACGCATGATGGTGATTGGTTAGTAAGGACTCCTGTGATTGGACGAACCGATCACGAGAGATTCAGAAAGCTGTCATTGGGTGAGAGCCACCGGCTGGCTCTATAAGAAGAGCTGCTGTGGCTCACTAAAGGCTACACAGATCTATACCTTGAATAAAGAGTTGAAGTTACGCTGGTCTCCTTTCTCCTGATTTCCTGCACTTCTACACTGGTGACAAAGGTGGGATTCTGAGACAAAGAGACCAGTCAGGCATGTGGCAACTGAGCTGAACAACCGACAAGATGGCCGGCAGCAATTCGCCACCCGCACCATTCGACCAGGCAACCAAGGACTGGGAATCTTACATCGATAGATTCCTCATGTTCCTCGAGAGCAACAATCTCAAGGATGCAAATGACCACTGAAAGAGAGCTGTGTTCCTGACCCATTGCGGACCAGCTGTATTCAAGATGGCCAAAGTGTTGGCCAAGCCAGAGGACGTGAAGGAGATGACTTGGCCAGATCTAAATCAATTATTTTGGAACCACTATGCCCCAGCCGTGCCAAACCTGATCCGTCGACACAAATTCTACCATTGGGATCAAAAGGACGGAGAGAGCATCGGGGATTTCGTGGCAGCATTGAGGAACATCAGAGGTGCTTGTGGCTTTTCAGACATGGACGAGGCTCTGAAGGACTGCGTGGTTCTCGGTCTCAGAGACCCCTTGCTCCAGAGCAGGCTAATGGTTCGAGCAGACATTACAGTTGCTGAAGCCATTGCTGAAGCCACCGCAGCCAAAGTCACGAAGAGATCAGCAGCCAAGATGTGACTAATGAACACAAGGGACCGGCCAACAACATTGGAGACCAAAAAATCCCCGGAAAAACGAACTGAAACTGGTCATAAAGCAACAACGGCGCACCATGAGGACGTCGATCTATCACCCAACACCGATGATGAGGAAGAGGAGATCCACCAATTGCAAGCGGAGCGAGACTGGCGGAGAAGTCGTAAGTTGGGCTTCCAGTGTGCCAGTTGCGGCAGTGACCACCCCCATTCTGAGTGCCAGTTTTTAGATGCCATTTGCCGGTACTGTGAAAAACAAGGGCATATCACCAAGGTCTGCCGAAACAAATGGAACTCCAGCCCAAGATGACGCAACAACACGCCTCCCAGGAACAAAGAAGCCAACAACTTGACTGAACCTAGTAGACCAGGTGGGAGTTGTGGCGAAAGGCCTGACTCACCCTTCCAGGTGGTTCCATGAAGAAGAGCGGGAGCAACGAAGATCCGAACTGGCTGAAGACCACACAGCAACTGAACTGTGCAGGTCAAGTAGGCAAGTAAAAATCCCTGCCTACTATGCGACTACGTCACGTAGGATGGACCATACCAAGAGGGGAGGGGTGTTACATATTAACATACTTGTAATACCCTAACCTGATTGGCTGAAATGAACTGCACTGTGATTGGCCGAGATGCACAACGGTGTTTGGTTAGTAAGGAATCTCCTGTGATTGGACGAACCGATCGCGGGAGATTCAGAAAGCTATCATTGGGTGAGAGCCTACGGTTAGCTCTATAAGAAGAACTGCCATGGCTCACTAAAGGCCACAGATCTATACCTTGAATAAAGAATTGAAGTTACGCTGCTCTCCTGTCTCCTGATTTCCCGCGCTTCTACATATAGTGTTTTCAAAGATACAGGTCCTATGTGCATACTAAGATTGTAAATGTGTAGGAACTAAGAACTTGCCTTTTCAGCTCTTGATTTTCATGCATTCAGTAGGAAAGCATGAAGAGTTGATTGCTGAATGCAATGTAAAATTTCCCTTGTGATTGGGAACTTTGCATAATTAGGAGTAATTAGGCTTAAAGCAGGTGTGTCAAATTCAATTTCATTGAGGGCTGCATCAGAGTTGTGTTTGACCTTAGATGGGTGTGGCTAAGATGGGAGTGGCCATGGTGAGCATGACCAGATTGACATCACTCACATTGAGGGCACCTGTGATGGCCTGGGTAGAACTTCTGGCTGGACGCTACATTGATGTGGAGCTGAGGAGCGGATCACGGCTTTGAAAGGATCAGATTTTCACTGTTTGGTGGCTTCCAGGAGTATGTTGGACCTCGAAGGGTTAGACAGACGAAAGGGGAAGACATGGAGATCTCGGGGAGGTGCTGCAATCCCGGAGACTACAAGAGAATCCCCCGAAAACCAACAGCAGAAGAGGGAGATCGTACAGATCAGAACCAAAGACGTGGCAGCACAGCAGCCCAAAAGAAGAAGGAAGCAAAGAGTGGAGAACAGCAAATAGAGTAGTGGAAAGGTGAAATTAAAGATTTCCAGAATACTAATTTATACTACAAAGGGAAATTGAAAATTGAAACTCCAAACTGAACAGTGTAGTGAAACGGCAGAAACATTGGAAGGAGTACTAATTATAGAAATGGCAGTAATTCGTTCTGATTAATAGAGTTCTCCCAACACTTAGCAGCAGACTCTTCTCCACGAATATGGATTAGCTGCTGGTCACTCAGTGTTAGTCCAATTATACAAAGAGCTTGTTTGTTGTTCTGTTTAAAGTCAGCAATCTTCTTGGCATCGTCCTCATTAGCTGGATCCCAAGCATTTACATCCAGTGGGTTTTGAACTACATTCCATAAACCTTCTCTACGCAGAAGTAGACTGCACTTCATAGACCAGGAAACATAGTTTGTTCCATCCAACCAGGTTATCAGTAATAGACTTGTTGAAGTAACTTGTGCCATCTTTACCAGGATAGCAAACCACAATTAAACAATAAACAGCTGTCTGTATACAGTACTGTGTATTCACACTAACTCTCAGTTATCTGAGCCTGGTATAGCCTGGGCCCATAACCAGTGCTGAGGTAATTCTCCATTAGGAGAATGAGCGCATACAGGGAGGCGTATTTGAGAGTAGTGTTTGAATCCTACACAAATAGCATATAGATATACTGTATATTAAATGTAGAGTTTTACTTTCAATAAAGGTTTAGGCAAAGTTCAAAATAGGCAGTCCAAATTCATTCACATATAAAATTAGTCAGTTTTTAGTCCAGGGATAATCCAAATATCAAAGTCCGGTGTCAAAAACAGCTCAGTAACAGACTTACATTAAATCCAGAAATATCAGTCAATTAGAAAAAATGGAGGAACAGCAATACTTTCCAACAGAAGGAAACAGAGATACACTCTCTTCTGAGACTCAGACTAAGACAAATCAGATTTCTGGCTCTATCTTATGGCTGTTTGAGAAACTACACCTAATTACAGATTTGCATTTTCTTAAAGATACAGTTTTAAAATGTTTATCCTGGTTTATATATTTCTAACCCAAATACCTATTAGGTGACTTATATTCCTAACACACATAGAGTAGAGATATTTACTTATTCTTAATAAAACATAAATATATATGTTAAACTGTCACATAAATATTTTGCTAGTTGTACTAGAAGCTGAAAGTAATCTCTTTAATAGAATAATATGCTATTTTCCATGAATTTTTCTGACAATATTTCCTTCTTCCAGAAATTGTCTTTGGCAATCCTTCTGGAAACATTTGTTGAGTTATTTATACTGTCCTCTGTAAAGTAATTTTATTTTGCTAATGTCATAAAATAACTCTGTTTGGCTACAAAAATTTAGAGTCTTCTTCAGGGGTGGGACTCAATTTTTTTAACAACTGGTTCTTTGGGCATGGCTTAGTTGGTGGGAGGGGTTTGGTAGTTATGTGAGAGCAGGAAGGAGGGAGGAGGGGGGGGGAAAGGACAGACTCTTTGAAATAGGACAGGAATCTAGGGCTGGAAGGGATCTTCTTTAGTCTAAGGGTTTTCAAAGTTTGCAAGTTTTCAATTCCTGAACTAACATGACTGGAGGAGGAATTCTGGGAGTTGAAGTTCACAAGTCCTAAAGCTGTCAAGTTTGAAGACCCCTGTTCTAGTCCAACCCCCTGCTCCAGCTGGAGATCCTTACAGAATCATAGAACAACAGAGTTAGAAGGAACATTGGAAGTCTTCTAATCCAACCCCCTGCTCCAGCAGGAGACTTTACATCATCTGGAATCTGGATTATTTTTGTGCTGAAGGGGACATTAATAAAGAAATATAGTAAAATATATTATAGCATTAAGTAGAGAGCTATAAGCATTTGTTATATCGCTGTTGTAAAAAAGATTTCCTTAACCTTTTACTTGTTGTAAAATAATTATAAATACATGCCTGCAATGAGTTATACCCCTCTCCTATTAAGACACATGATTGTCCCAGAGAAATCAGTCTGAATCCATCTGTTTTCCTGGATTGATACTTTTAGGAATATAAGTCACCTAAAAGGTATTTGGGTTCGAAATATATAAACCAGGAAAGACATTTTAATACTGTCTCTTTAAGGGAATGGAAGAGCATGCAATTGGGTGTGGTTTCTCAAACGGCCATAAGATGGAACCAGAAACCTGGATTGTCTTAGTTTTAGTCTCAGAAGAGAGTGTGTCTGAGTGAGTCTCTCTGTTTCCTTCTGTTGGAAAGTATTGCTGTTGCTCTATTTTTTCCTAATTGACTGATATTACTGGATTTAATGTAAGTCTGATACTGAATTGTTTTTGACACTGGAATTTGATATTTGGATTATCCCTGGATGAAAACTGACTAATTTTACCTGTGAATGACTTTGGACTGCCTATTTTGGACTTTGCTTAACATTTCTGGAAGTAAAAACCTACATTTACTGTACAGTGTATCTGTGTGCTCTGTGTGTATTATTCCAACACTACTCTCTATATGTCTCCCTGTATGCGCTCATTCTCCTAATGGGGAATTACCTCAACAGATACATTTCACCCCATGGGAATGAAATGTACCTCTCTCAGAATGTAAAAATCTCAATTCCACACCTTTGAAGTATGCTGTTAATAGCTTCCTTAAGTGGTCAATTGTGATCGATTAGACGGACAATAGGAGAAGAGATAGGGAGAGATTTGTCTTTTGCAAGAAAGATGTAAATCTAAGTTAGAGAGTTTTACACTGCAGTTACTCCACTTCTTAAAGGTACAGGGCATTTTTCTGTATTTTGTAGAATTTTCCTCCCATGTCTCTTGTAATGTGCTAGGAACTTCTTCCCAGATCTTTAACTTTAATCAAAGAATAAAAGTCTGCTTTCTTTGTTTGGCAAGCCTCTTTTTAAGTTTTTCTTGGTTCATTTTTGGCTTAAGCGTACTGCCAGAACTTACAGTGCCTCTAACAGAGAGGAAAATTGGTAGAGGAGTTTATTAGGGCAAGGCTGCCATGCAGAGGAAGCAGAGATAGTCCTTCACTTATGATCACAATTGAGTCAAACATTTTGGTTGCTAAGCAAGAGCGTTGTTCAGTGAGTTTCACCATATTTTACTCATGACATCTCCTGCCTAATATGCAGGCTAGGGAAGTAAATATGAAGGCGTGTGCAATGTTCTAATGTACAGAAGTTATAGTTAAATGTGTGCAGAAAGTGGACTTTGGGTGTGTTTTTCCAAACACAGTGAGATTGAATGTATATAGTTTTAGAAGAGTTCTGTGTGTGGTTGTGAGTGTGTGTGTGTGTGTGCATGTGTGTACATAACACAGTGTCTATAGTAGATAGTGTATCTTTTTGTGTGCCTATACACACACTATATCATGTAATATGTATGTACAATATGACATATATACATAGAATTAAATAGTGAATTTTGAATGTTCAGTAGAAGTAAATAAATAGAGAGGGAAATTGTATCTCTGAGGTGAGGAGAGGCCAGGCAAGGCACCCGTTGATGTGAGTGATGTCAAGTTGGCCACTCCCACTCAGTCACATGACCACCCAGCACATCCATCCAGCCACATGACTACCAAGACATGCCCACCCAGTCACATGACCAGCAAGTCACGTCCACCAAATAAGCCATGTCCACAGAACTGGTAATAAATAATTTGAATCCCACCACTGTGCCATTTCCCTCTAAACAGATCCTTTGATATGATTCCTTTGAATCTTCCTAACTACAGTAATATTTTCTCTGAAAAGAAATAATAAAGAAACATGTTATGATTGGCCTTTTGGTACACCCATTATACTGGTATATTTGAAGAACAATTATTGCCAGAAAAATTACAATTCAGGATTTGTGCATACAGTCTAGATAAAATCTTTCCACAAAGCCATTTTTGTGCACATTTAAATCACTGAACCATCCTTCCATTCTATTAAAATACATAAAAGTTCCCAACTGTTGGAATACATTAGGTAGAATTTTAAAAAAGAAGAAAGGCAATTGTTTTTTCTCCAGCACCTTCTTCCCCAAGTGAAATTGATAGGTATTTTTGAGTTGAAAATCGGATTTGATGGTTTTGCACTCATTCTATGCTCTAAACTGACAGATCACTTGTAATAAACCAAATGGGACCAATAGCTTCCAACCCTAAAACATCAATGCTGGTATATTCCCAGGAATGTAATGTTTTAAGATTGGTCTAATAACTGATTTTTGTAAAAACTCTTGTAGTCCAACAAATTTTAGAATATTCCAAGCTTTATTAAGCCCATGTCACACTGGCCAACGGCTGCAAAAAGGACACAGCGAACGAGCAAAATGTTCCATCCTTTGTTATCCGCTCTCAAAAGGGGCAAAAATTTGCATAACCAGAGCGGATAACACAGACACGGGGAGGACGCAGGGCGGATGCAAAGCGGATGCGGAACGGAAGCCGAGCGGATGGAAGCGGATGGGAGCAGATGGCGCAACCGCAGGGCTTCCGGGGGGCCTCAGCAAAGCGGACGCGGAACGGATACAGCGGATGCAGAGCGGACGCAGAACGGATGAAGCAGATGCATAGCGGAAGCTTAGCAGATGAAGCGGATGCACAGCGGAAGCCTAGCGGATGCACAGCGGAAGCGGAACGGATGCCGAGCGTTAATTGCGCATGCGGGGGGGGAAGTATTACGTAAGCCCCCGGATATAAAGGGAAGCAGCTTGCATGTGGCCAACATTCCGAGGAAAGACCTGCTGCTGGACACTTCGAGTTCCTTGCCTGCCCTGCCAGCTTGCCTTCCAGCCAGCCTTGGTGCCTGCCTGCCTGCCTGCCTTCCTGCCAGGCTTTCTGCCAGCCTTCCTGCCAGGCTTCCTGCCAGCCTTCCTGCCAGCCTTTCTGCCAGCCTTCCTGCCAAGCTTGGTGCCTGCCTGCCAGCCTTCATGCCTGGCTTCCTGCCAGCCTTCCTGCCAGCCTTGGTGCCTGGCTTCCTGCCAGCCTTCCTGCCAGCCTTGGTGCCTGCCAGCCTCCCTGCCAGCCAGCAACCCCACAACCATGGGGAGAAGCGAAAGCCTCAGCAACCTGCCGCCATCCCTGGCAAGAGGGACAGGGCCAACCTCCCGCCCCCTGCCCATGACTCTGCTTCTGCTGGGGCTTCTGCTGAAGCTGCTCCTCGTGGTGGTGCTTCTGCTGGTGCTGGGGCTTCTGCTGGGGCTTACTCTGTTGAAGCTGCTCCTGGTCCTGCTCGACCTGCTCGTGCTCTGGGACTTGCTCGTCCTGCATCATGGCCAGGTGCAGCTTCCTGGAGGGTGAGATCCGCCACTGAGGAGCACCAGCAGCCCCTCTCACGACCCTCTCTCTCCGGCAGCCTGCTGCCACCCAGTCCTTTTCCGGCCGAGAGTCAGTCCCTGTCTCCAGGCAGGTTTCTGTGGAGTGTGCCATGGCGGAGAACCCGCGGACAGGTCTGGTAAGCGTGGTGGAGTGCATAGAGGACTCCCTGGTGCGGTGGGAGAAAGGAGATATCGACTCCACCACACTCCTAGCCGCATCCACCCCCCCCAGCTCCGCCTCCGCAGAAAGGCAGAGAGCCGGACAGCTGGAGGGGCAGAGCCACAATGTCCTGCTGGAGATCAGGGACACCAGCCGCACCAGCATAGATTTCTTCTCTCAGCTGGTCCACACCGACTCCTCATCCTCCAACCGCAAGCCCTTCCTCACCTATGTCAACCAGACCCTCAAAGAAATGGCGGATCCACAGTACCAGCAGGTGAAGGACCGGATCACCAAGCTGCTTCACAACCCTCCAGACCCAGAGGAACCTGCTCCCACCCAGTCCAGGCCTGCTCCTCCACCCCAGGTGATGTCCCTCCCATTCCAAGGCTTCCCACAGGCCCTCACCTACCAGGGCTATGGCTACCAGGAGGTTCAGCAGCACAGGCAGCAGCCCTTCCCAGTCCAGGCACAGAGTCATCGGGCGACACCGTTGCCACCTGTTTCACTGATGCCACCGATGCAACCCACGCCAATGATGCCACCAACGACAGCGATGCCACCCACGCCAGTCCTCACCCAGCTGCAGACCAGACAGCCCCACTACACTACTCCTTCCTCCACCCCACAGCCAAGCCCGGCCTCAGTACATCTGTCATCAGTACTGGGGCTGACACCCCATGGCATGGAAGAAGGACCTCTCAGCATCACGGGGCTGAGCCAGCTGTCCGAGAGCTTTCTCAACACACCGTCCCCTGTTGTCCTCTCAAGGCCAGGCACTCCAGCACCACCCACCACCAAAGCACCTGGACCCTTCACCCCTGAGACTGGGCACACCTCCGAGTGACCAAGAAGAGTGCCAGAGACCGGGTAGCTGGCTACCTGTGGACTTTATTTGGACACTTGACTTGGGTCATTTTTTTTTTCAGCTTGTTGTTCAATAAAGTTTATCTTTGATTCACACACTTGCTTCATTTGTTTTTTTTTTTAAAAGTCTTGGTGGAAACTTTTAGAATTGGCTTAAGCCTTTGCATGCTTGTGGGATGGGTTAAGATAGCAGTGGGGTGGGCAGGGATACCTGCGGAATGAGCAGGGATACATATGGGATGGGTAATAGCTGTGGGATAGATAAACCTCCAGTGCAAGCATAATGGGACTGTATGGTCCACCCTCCCAGGTGCCACACCTATGGCCCTTTATTATCAATAATAATGTAATCAATCATCTACACATGTCAACATAAACACAACTCTTTATTAAACGCCCTGTTTATTGTAGGCCCACCCAACATACATGGCCCAATCTCATCCGTGTGATGAGACAGGCTGAAGGAAGTATCCATTAAGCATCTACCATCCTGTCTTGCCACTCCACCGCTCCAGCTGGGGAGTTGCACCAGTGTTTCAGGAGGTTGCGCTGCTTCTTCCCTTCCCGTGAGGTTCTGTTGGGGCCTTGCACATCCTCAGTGTCAATCAGGTTTCGCCCTTGCCTCCATTCCCCAGGCTCCATTTCCCCATTGCCTTGTTGACGGTCCACGAGCCTGTTCTGCAAGACTGGGTAGCGGGTGCACATGAGATTGTGCAGGATGCAGCAAGCTTCCACGATCCTCCTCACGGTCTGTGGGCGATGCTTCATGGTGGTGAGAAGTACCTGAAACCTGTTGGCCAGGATGCCAAAGGTGTTCTCCACCACCTGCCTTGCCCTGGACAGCCTGTAGTTGAAGATCCTCTCTTCACGGGTGAGGAGTCTGGAGGTGTAGGGCTTCATGAGGTAGGTTCTGAGGGAGAAGGCGTCATCCCCCACGATGAAGTAGGGCACATCTTGCATGTCGTTGGGCAGGGGGTCTGGATCTGGGAAACCCACGATGAGGTTGCGTTCCAGCCTACCCTTGAGGTCACTTGCGTTGTATACCTGGGCATCTGAAGATGAGCCGTAGCCTGAAGCACCGATGTACATGAACTTGTAGTCAGCATCGACCATGGCGAAGAGGACGATGCTGAAGAAGCCCTTGTAGTTGAAATAAGTGGACCCCGACTTGGCTGGAGCTTTGCAGGCCACGTGCTTCCCATCTATGGCTCCAACGGTGTTGGGGAAGTTCCACCTCTGATACCACTGCTCTGCAACTTTCTTCCAGCCTTCTTCAGTGGAGGGGCACTGGAGGAGCTCCTCCTTGTATTCTTCGATGATGGCCTGCACCACTTCTCTGACCACAATGCTGATGGTGTTGTGTGGCACCCTCCAGCTGTACTGCATGCTTTTGTAGGTGGTCCCGGAGGCCAGGTGGCGCAGAGTGAGTGCCACCTTAAGCCCAGGTTCCAGGCTGGGCCGGAAGTTGGTGTTTGCCTTGGTCAACCTGGGTCAACCTTGGTCAGGCGCTGCACAACTTCATCAAACATGGCTGGAGGCATCCTCATGAAGTTCTGGAACGCCTGAGTGTCTTCGTTCCTGAGCTCCACCATCAGCTTGTTGTACAGTCTGTACTCTGCTCTTCTCCCGATCCATTTTCAGACCCAGACACTTCTTGGCCGCCTCTTTTTCTTCCCATAGTAGAGTTCACAGAGCCTGTAGATGGCTTCATACTGTTGCAGAAGGATGGTGGCTGCCAAAAGGACTGTGGTACGATCCACGGTGGACATGACTGGATGCTGTGGAAGAGGAAGAGTCAGATGAAGGCTGCAGAGGTCTGCACAGGTGGGCTGCTGGTCTGAAAGTGAGATGCAGACGAGTTGCTCCCCCTTTTTATAGGCAGTATAGGTGTCCCTTTGCATCCTCTAGGCATCCTCTAGGCATCCTCTAGACATCCTTAATATCTGAGATAGATCCCCTGTGCGAACGTTTTTGTTTCCATGCTGCATCCGTTCTGCATCCGTTCCGCGTCCGTTCTGCTTTGTTTCCATGCTGCATCCGTTCTGCATCCGTTCCGCGTCCGTTCTGCTTCCTCCCTGCGTCCGGGCGGATGCGAGTTCCGTGGATGCATAGCAGACGCCTAGCGGATATAGCGGATGCGTAACAGATGCGTAACGGATGTGTAGCTGATGCGTAGTGGATGCAGAATGGACGAACTGGATACATTTTCCGCGCAAACGTTTTAGGCAGCCCAAAACTTTTGGAGCGGATGAAACGTCCATAAACGGATGCTGGACGGATAGAGAGGAAGCCAAATGGAGGCAGTGAATACATCGCGTTTTCGAACGGATGGCAAGGTTTTTTGTCCGTTTTACATTCTCTTTGCATCCGTTGGTTCAGTGTGACATGGGCTTTAACTGAACCACTCATTCTGCTTCTTCATTTCAGGAAGCTGAGAGCCAGTAATGAGAATAATAGCCTATTGCTTTTTTTTAAATCCAATTATTTCCTCAGATTGAAATAGCAGCACATTACTCAGTTTACTCAAACAACCCACAAGAGACCACTACTGTATATTCCTTTATGTTTGTGTGATAAAATGAACACCAATCTTCTGTGGGAAATTAGTCTCAATGCCTTCGTTTTATGTCATTTTGTACCAAAATCTTCATAAAATCTCTACCCAGATTGATCTTTAGAACTAAATTGGAGCAGAATTAATTGACAAATGTCAAACCCTCTTGTCAATTATTTGTGCAAAGGAAATTCAGTTTCCACTTATGAAAAATCCAAATTTCAAAACTATTGCTATGAGGCCATTTGGAAAACAATATTAGGGTTGGCATAGGCCAACAATTTGTCTACTGAAATTTACTTGGGGCAATGGAGTTGATACTGATTCTAAGCTTGCTTCATTTTTTCTGTCCCACTTTGCACCTGAACCACATTATTGGACAACAGGCCTACTGATGATCTCTGCAAAGTATGTACAATCTTAATTTGGGAAAAATGGTTTTATGCCCAGATTGAATTAAGAAGTAACAGTTTAAGAGTAAAAGTCAGTCTGTGATGGCCATGATATCTGTGAGGCGAGCCATACTTAAAACTTGCCTTTGCCTTACCTATTTTTCACAATTACAGGAAACGGTGTTTCTCAAATGGGAAGTAGTTGCTTAAGCAGTGGAAACATTGACCTGATTTGTTTTTACTGATATTTATAACATATCAAATTTTTGTGCTGATATGACTGCACTCAGCAAGCGGATCACCAGCAAAGCAATGATGAAGGCAATTCTTTATCAACCTTGTCCTGAGAATGACACATTTCTGTGGAAGCAAAAGTTGACTGAGTGGATTTATTTGAGGCCATTATTTCTATAGATTGGGGCCTAATCAGTTCATTAGAGAATAACAGAATTGGAAAGGATCTTGGAGGTCTTCTAGTCAGTGGTGGGATTCAAAAGATTTCACTACCAGTTCTCTGGGCATGGCTTAGTGGGTGTGGCAGGGGAAGGATACAGTAAAATCTCCATTCCTTCCCAACTCCTGTGGGAAGGTAACTAATGATTCTCTGAACTACTCAAAATTTCCACTACCGGTTCTCTAGAACTGGTCAGAACCTGCTGATTATCACCTCTGCTTCTAGTCCAATCCCTATTTTAGGGGGTATTAGGGCTATGTGCTAGCTTCCCCCCCCCCCCCCAACGTTTTAAAAAGGCATTGGGAAACCGTGTTTGTATGGCTGGCAAGAAATGTTGTTCCAGCATTACTGGAACAATATCTGATCTGAAAGAGACTTTACATTTATTTCCACATTGCACAGTGCAGAAATAGAAATGGCTGCAAAGAGTTTTTGAATGCAACTTCTCTCTAGAAATCCCAAAATCTGATTGCTCTGATCATAGTTCTGGCAGTGATTTTGCAAACTTGTACAGTGTTTACCAAGCCTGTACAAAGTAAACAGCAATCCTCTGTTTATGTTTATCCTGTACACTCCTGATCATCAAAAGTTTCTTAAATTATTGTAACAGGAGAAGATTTCTGAACTACCTGTTTCGCCTGATAAGAGATACATTGTGGTATAAGAAGAGTCCTTTCTTTGTGTTCAGATTCTTTAAGCATTTTGCATGTACATGCTAGAGAGAAGCTCCCTGAAGATGGGCTCTAGCATGAATCTGAAGCTTGGAAGAAAAAATCTCTGGTTCTGGTGACTAACCCAGATTGGATCTTGCACTTTGCATGTACTCTTTTTGGTTTTATACTTGTTATAACTGTAGCTGGGAAAGAACTCATTTTGCCATTGTAGATAAAAGGAATGCCCATGCCTCTATAAGAATAGAAGAATTTAGAATGGATATTTAAGCAGGTTCCAAGCTTCCAATTTAAAAAATAGCTATTTTCACAGGACTCATTAACAGCCTTTCCATAGGGATATTTCTCCAAACTGCTGGAGGGCATTTCCTCCCCTATACCATTTCTTCTCCCCAGCCACTCAAAAGTGGCTCAAGCCCAGCCAGCCTGTCAGGCTAAAGAACTTTTCCCATTCACTCAATTTGAATGAACAAACGTATCAAAGGAATTCTTTATTGAGATGAGACAATTCCTGTAGGAGTTCAAAGCAGTGTCTGAGGTCTCTCAGGCATACAGGGATATATAAGGAGTTTAGAACCCTTCCCCTTATCTCGATATGTATTTAGTGAAACAAAAGCCAGTATGTTAATTCCTCCCCACCCCTCTTGTTAGAACGAACTATTCAAGAGATTCCCAAAGTACAATCTCTCTGTGCAATTTTTATGACCTTCTCATCTCCTGGTTGTGCCTCTCAGAGGTGATAGTTCTGGCCATCTGACTTTTCTCCCTCCATCGTATCATGTGTGGGTTTATACAAATTTGATATAAGATTAAATATATTCAGGTTACATCAAGAAAGGATTTCTTTATTAGCCTCCCCCCCCTTTTTTTTTCTTCATTTCAATAAATGACAAATACACGGATCTGACATCCTGCCCACCTTAAAAAACAGATAGGTCTACCTGGAAAAAAACAAAATCATGCATTACATTTGCAATTCAGGATGGTTTAACACAGTATTTTTGGTGGAACTTACGTAGTAATGTGGGTACATGTTGTTTGTCTACCCACTCATTTTCTGAAGAAGGAAGGTGTTTCCAAGCTACTAAATATTGTGTGGATCCATGGTAACTGCATGAATCAAGGATGTCTTTAATTTCAAAATGTTGTTCCCCATGTACCATGATGGGGGTTGGAGGTGTGGGAAGGGGGGGTCTGAGGTTTGAAGTGAGCTCTGGTTTGATCAAGCTTCAGTGAAATACTGGATGAATCTGCCAAAGTGTTTTTGGAAGTTGAAGCTCTACCGTCACGGGGTTAATAATTCTGGAGATGGGGAAAGGGCCAATGAATTTTGGTCCTAATTTCTTAGAGGGTTGTAATGATTTGAAGAATTTTGTGGACAAGCATACATGGTCCCCAATCTTGAAAAGTTTAGGTTCGCAACATTTTTTGTCTGTATGAGTTTTGTAAACTGCTCTAGCTTCCTGTAAAGAAAATCTTACCACTGGCCACATGGCTTGTAATCCATCCACTCCTTAAGGGAGGGGATTTCAGGATCATTCATGGGTAGTTCTGGCATGGGGTTGAATTTTTGGCCCATGGCTACCTGGAATGGGGTGAACCCCGTTCTACTATGGACTGAGTTATTGCATGCTACCTCTGCAAACAGAAGAAGGTCAGTCCAATTATCCTGTTGGTGACTAATAAAACATTTTAAATATTGTTCAAATATGCTGTTCACCCTCTCTGTCGATCCATCCATTTGGAGGAGATTTCCTGATGACAATCCCTGGGTGGAGCCTAATATGTTTAAAAATGCCCTCCAAAATTTGGATGTGAACTGAACACCCCAATCTGAGATAATCCATTGGGGAGCTCCATGAAGGCGATAGATATGTATTAGAAATATCTTTGCCAATGCCTTGGCAGTTGGGATCTTTTGGCATGGGATAAAGTGAACCTGTTTGGAAAAAAGATCAATTACAACCCAAATGACAGTATTTCCAGCACTTTCGGGAAGCTCCACTATAAAGTCCATAGAGATCTCTTTCCAGGGAGCAGAAGGGTTTGCTACTGTTTGTAAAAGTCCAGGATATTTTCCTTGTCTTCTCTTTGCAGCAGCACAGGTAGGGCAGCTTGCAACACAGCTTTCAATGTCCTTTTTGAGGGACGGCCACCAAAATTGTCTTTTGATGAGGTGCAGAGTTTTTACAAACCCAAAGGTGTCCTGCTATTTTGGAGTTGTGACAGTATTTCATGATGTCCATTCTTCAGTTTGCAAGGACATAAAGGTTGTTCTCTACCCAAGCCAGTCTATCTTTGAGTAAACATTTTTGTTAGCCTGGAGCCAGTCATCCTTAAGTAGTGCTTCCTAAAATATTGACATCATTGTGTCTTCAGTCAGGGATGATTTTTTTTTCTCTTGTGCCCGAGTCATCACTTTCGCTGCTAGTTGGGTCGGTTGGATCATCGGTTTTATAACCTCAATCTTTTTACTGTTGTATTGGGGTTTTCTGGACAGTGCATCTTCTAAGAAGTTCTTTCTCCCAGGAAAATATTTGAGAGTGAAATTAAAACATTTAAGTAGTTAAACTTTTAAATTAAAATTAAATTTAAAAGTATTGAGCCCACCTTGCTTGTTTTTCGGAGAGTTTCTGTGGATTTTTCAGAGCTTCCAGATTTTTGTGATCAGTCCATACTTCAAAGGGGATTTGGTTTCCTTCCAGGAAATGTGAGCATTGCCCACCGCACAGCATATGCCTCTTTCTCCCATTTGGCCCATCTTTGCTTGGTTTCCATCAATTTCCTGGATGTATAAGTGCATGGTTGTAATTGTCCACTTCCATTCTTTTGGAGGAGGACTGCTCCAACTGCAATATCACTAGCGTCTGCTTGGATGACAAAAGGTTGTTCAGGATCTGGGTCCTTAAGAACCGGCTCTGCTGAGAATAGACGTTTGAGTTTCTCGAATGCCGCTTGGCATTCCATTGTCCAGATAAGGGGTTGCCTTGGTTTGGGTTTCTCCCCCCTTTCATTTTTAGCAACTTTGTGATAGGGAGGATGATTTTTGCAAAAGCTGGAATGAATTGGCGATAAAAGTTCACAAACCCCAGGAAACTTTGCAGTTGTTTGTGGGTGTGTGGAGGGTCCCAGACCAGTACAGCTTTTACTTTCTGTGGGTATAATACTTTCTATTCCTTCGTGGGATATTCTATATCCCAAAAAGTCAAATTTTTCTTAGTGGAATTCACATTTAGAATTAGTTTTGCATATAGTTTAGCATCTAAGAGTTTTGTGAGGACTGTATGGAGTTGCTTGATGTGTTCTTCCATTGTTTCCATGTCCATTAAAATATCATCAAGATCCACTAGAACCCCTTTTGTATAAAAATTCATGAAAGGTTTCATTGATCAATTGCATAAACATTGCAGGTGCTCCTTGCAGTCCAAAGGGGAGCACTTTAAATTGGTAGCATCCCAATGGTGTGTTAAAAGCTGTCTTCCACTCATCCCCTTCCTTTATTCTGATGCAGTAATATGCCTCTTGTAGGTCTAACTTTGAAAAAAATTTTCCTTTCAAGAGGTGGGCTAACATGTCCTTCATGAGGGGGAGTGAATACATATTCTCTATGCAAATTGCATTCAATTTTTTTGTAATTAATGCACAAGCGTGCTGAGCCATCTTTCTTTTCGCGGAATAACACTGGGGCAGCTATTTTAGGATGGTCAAGTTCAATGAACCCCCTTTTTAAATTTTCATCAACAAATGCTCTGAGTTCTTTCAGTTCTCTGGGGGACATGCAGTACATTTGTGGTTTTGGGAATTTAGCCCCTGGTAGGATTTTGATGGCGCAGTCTGTGGCATGATGGGGTGGGAGTTCATCACAAGCTTCCTTACTAAATGCTTGGGCCAGATCCTGGTACACAGTTGGATGTCTCTTGGTTGGCCAGGGTTAATACCCTGATCCAGGCATTTATGGGTCGGGTACCTGGTATGGCTCCTGGTCCTTCGGTTTGTCCCTCTGCCCATTCAATTTCTACTGGATCAGGAGTGGTGGCTCAGGTTCTCTCATTTTCTGGTTCCCTCACTCTCCTGCAATGTCGTCCTGGTTCATCCCTCACCTCGAGGTTCTCCAGGGCTTCCCTCATGAGGTGTTTTATGTACCGTCTCATTCGGTCATCAGCCGGTGGCTCCTCGTCCCATTCTTCCTGATTCGATAGGGCCTCCAGCTCCAATTTCCACCCAGGTTTATGGTTGCCCCAGGTGAAGATTACTCCTCTGGTTCTTCCATCCCAGCTGTCTCTTTTTCCTACATCTATAGACCACCGGGGCTTCTTGGAGGTTTCATAGGAGCCTCTCTGTCTTTGATGGGATGCACCAAGTCAGTATCTGGGTGGGTATCTGTCAACGTTTCTCCCCAGCATTCGGCTTCCCCTTGGTCCTTGCTGTCCTCAGACATTTTCCTTTCTTGCAGGGTCCCCTCAGTACAGTGAAAGGTTTTTGGTTTTTTTTAAAGAAAAAAAATTCCTCTCCGGGCTGACCTCTATTGCAGATGCTGTTTTATGTCAGGCTACAGAACTTTTCCCATTCACTCAACTAGAATGAACTTCTGAAAACGTATCCAAACATATCACAAAAGAATTCTTTATTGAGATGAGACAATTCCTGTATGAGTTCAAAGAAGCGTCTGAGGTCTCTCAGGCATACAGGGAGTTTAGAACCCCTCCCCTTATTTCGATGTGTATTTAGTGAAACAAAAGCCAGTATGTTAATTCCTCCCCACCCCTCTTGTTAGAATGAACTATTCAAGAGATTCCCAAAGTACAATCTCACTGTGGAATTTTTATCACCTTCTCATCTCATGGTTGTGCCTCTCAGAGGTGATAGTTCTGGCCATCTGGCTTTTCTCCCTCCATCGTATCATGTGTGGGTTATACAAATTCGATATAAGATTAAATATATTCAGGTTATATCAAAAAAAGATTTCTTTATCAGCCCCCTCTTTTTCTTCTTCCACTGAAGAAATGACAGATACACGGATCTGACACAGCCATTCTCCTTACTGTTGTAATGTCAGCTTGGACATGAGGAAGGAGAGTGGAAAGAAACTATATGTAGGCAGAGCTCAATCTCAAGTTGATTTTGAAGGAAAGTTATTCCACTCCACACACAAATACACAAAAGCCATACAATAAATTACACCCCCCCCCCAATTCATACTATGGATGTCTATTTGAGCAACTGATGTTGCTTTTCATCTTAAAAGACCTGGTAAATACCAGAGAGCAAATGAGATGTAAAAGGAAAAAAATTGTTGGCAAAAGATCTGGAGAAGTCCTGTAGTACCTTTTTGGTCTAACACAGTGGTTCCCAAAGTGGGCAGTACCACCCCCTGGGGGGCAGTGGGATGTCTTAGGGGGACACTAAGAGGCAAGCAGAGTGGCAGGGGGGGTGCTAAGAGGCAAGGGGGCAGCAAAAGAGTACTGGAGGTGGGCCCCTCACAATTCAGGGGTGGGATTCTACCGGTTCATTACCATTCCTGGTAGTTTGGAGAACCAGTAAAATGGGCCCCTGGCTGGTCCTGATCTTCTCACCTGCTCCTCCATTCCATGCCCAGTCAGTCGTTATTGCGCATGCGTGACATCTTGCACATGCGCGACAATTGCTGATGGCCACAGTGGAGCATTGAAGAAACACAGCAAGCAAAGCTGGAGGTCAGTAATTTTCATTGAAAAAGCCTCCAGGTGTCACTTTTTTTTTTTGATGCAGCTGTCCAGCCACACTGAAAAAAACACGCAGCATCTGGAGGCTTTTTGCAGCTAAAATGACCGACCTCCAGCTTTGCTCTGCTTCTCCAACACACCACTGCCGCCGTGTTCTAGGCGCCAGCCATGCAGGCTCACCCCATTGACTGCTGCACTGCTCCACTTACAGCAATGTGTACAGTCCCGTGAACTATGCTCTGAGCTCAAAAGACTACAAGAATGAAGAAATACTAACCTATACATTGACTACTGTACAGAATGTATCAAAAGCAAGACCTTCAACCCAATATCCATCACCCAACATCCAACATTAGACATGTACACCTCTTACTTCCTCCAGATCCACTACTACGTATCTAAGATACTAACTACTCAATGCAAGAGGCCTTGCAAACAAAATGCATGAATTCCTCATCTTACTAAGCACAGCCACATTCGATATTAAATTTGTCTGGTTGAGACATAGTTGAATGTATCTTTTCCAGACTCCATGACTACAGTCAGAGAATATCACGTTTATTGGTCAGATCACGAAATCCATAGAGGTGGTGGAGTTGCTATCTTCATTAAAAAATCACTAAATCTCAGAAAGATTCAAATTACACAAGAACTTGTTTTTCCAGAGACCATCATTTGTGAACTGTCCTTAAATACCATATCCGCTTCTTATTATGCCACAGAGCTCCTGATTATGACATAGTTCATGCAAACAAATTAACTTCACTGCTGACATGGGCTGCCTCTTGTCCACACCCTCTTATTTTCCTTGGTGACCTCAGTCTACCTCTTATACATTGGACCCTAAAGGAATGTACAACTGAACCCATACATGCAACCCTGTACAATGCCGCTATCACACTGGGACTAAATCAATTAGTAACTAACAACATCAGACTCAACAACTGCCTCAATCTCAATTTATTTAACAACTCAAACTCAATTTATTAGCTACAAATACAAGAACCCTTTTCAAACAGTGACCACAGTATGATTGACTTTTGTCTCAATTTATGCCCTTACAAAGATGATCATAATGGTGGATCTCCAAAATACAATTTTAAAAAAGCCAACTGTGATCTCATAGATGCCGACCTATCAGCTCTTGATTGGCACATTCTGTTCTCTAACTGTAATATTACAGAAGACCATTATAATGCATTCTTGCTTGAACTTGAAAGAGCCATAAAACTATATGTATCATTAATAACCCCTAAATAAATAAAAAAAAGATTACCCATAACAATAAGAAAACTCCAATTAAAAAAAAAATCACTGTGGTATAAAAACAAAACTAGTTTTGTAGCAAACTTTAAAAACCAATACAACACCTTATGCCGACATATAAAAACAGAATGCACAAATTATTACTGCAAACAAGAGGAAAACCTCCTATGTACAAAATCTATCCACATCTTCTATGATTTTGTAAACACCAAACTTAAAGACTCAAGAACTATCCCGCCTCTAAAGGGACCATATGGGAAAGACTGCAGTGACAAAGCTGTTAAGGCCAACCTCTTCAGCACATTCTTCAGCTCAGTCTTTATTAACAGCAATGACTCATGCCCCACATTTCTAGTCATACCACAACTAACTGCAATTTACTGCATATTGACTTTACAGAAGAAAACATAGAAAAGGCTTTACGTAATTTAAAAGCATCCCTATCTATTGGCCCCAGTGAATTATGTGCATACTTCTCAAAAAAACTTTCCTCTGTCCTAGCAGAACCCCTAAGCATTATATATGACATATCATTCAGAACCAAATCCATATCATTTAGAACCAGCTCCTTACCGAACCTATGGTCCTTAGCTATGGTCATCTCTATATGTAAAAAAGGTGACCCCAGCCTGGTTAAAAACTACAGATTATGTTGTGTCACATGTAAAGTCATGGAATCAATCATCACCCTCCACTAAGAGTCAAACAACCTACTCTCCCAAAAACAATTTGGTTTCAGGAAAAAATTGTCCTGCAACCTACAATTCCTACACCGCAAAAACCTATGGACTATTCCACTCGACCAGGGTAAAGCAATAGATGTAATTTACATAAACTTCTGCAAAGCCTTTGATTCAGTGGTACATGACAAACAAACTACCACTAAAACTAAACTCTTATGGCATTTCCGGATCCCTTCATAAGTGTATTACTGCATTCCTGTCAAACAGGCAACAAATAGTAAAATTAGGGAGCGCTTTATCAAACCCTGCTCCAGTTAACAGCGGCATCCCTCAAGGCAGCATTCTAGGACCCACACTCTTTACACTCTATATAAATTACCTTTGCGATCACCTTATAAGCAACTGCATCCTCTTCGCAGATGATGTAAAACTATTCAACACCACTGACAGTGCTACTGCTCTTCAAAGTGACCTTATGTATTTGAATGGTCAAACATCTGGCAACTCCAAATCTCAACCAAAAAATGCTGTGTCCTACACATTGGTAAAATAATCAGCACAGCAAATACAAACTAGGTGGTTATGACCTCATTGATGACCCTCACTCTGTCAAGAAGCTAGGAGTACTCATATCTAATGACCTAAGCTCCAGAGCTCACTATAACAGCATTGCCAAAAAAAGGCATTAAGAGTTGTAAATCTAATCTTATGAAGCTTCTCCTTTGGAAATATTGAATTGCTAACTAGGGCATACAAAACCTTTGCTAGACCAATATTCAAATACAGCTCATCTGTCTGGAATCCACACTGTATATCAGATATTAATACAATTGAGCGAGTCCATAAATATTTCATGAGAAGAGTACTACATTCCTCTGCTCGCAACAGAATACCTTATATCACCAGACTTGAAATTTTGGGCTTGGACAATCTTGAACTATGCCACCTACAGTTGAACTTAAGCATAGTACACAAAATTATCTGCTACAATGTCCTATGAGTCAATGACTACTTCAGCATCAACCACAACAATACAAGAGCACACAATAGATACAAACTCAATGTTAACCGCTCCAAGCTTGATTGCAGAAAGTACGACTTCAGCTACAGAGTGGTCAATGTCTGGAATGCACTACCTGACTCTATAGTTACATCCTCAAACCCCCATTCCTTTAACCTCAAACTATCCACTATTGACCACACCCCATTCCTAAGAGGTCTGTAAGGGTCTGTGCATAAATGCACCATCGTGCCTCCCGTCCCTGTCCTATTGTCCCCATTTAATCATATCTATTTTCTGTATTGTTACTCATGTTTATACTTATACCTATTATTTTGTAAGCAATTGACAAATCAAATCAAATAAATAAATAAATAAAATAAAATAGAGAGAAAGAAAGAAAGAAAGAAAGAAAGAAAGAAAGAAAGAAAGAAAGAAAGA
>BLBF01000011.1:41446361-41467112 GCA_015471245.1 Laticauda colubrina
AGAAAGAAAGAAAGAAAGAAAGAAAGAAAGAAAGAAAGAAAGAAAGAGGGAGGGAGGGAGGAGAAAGTGAATGGGATATGGAAATAGGGAGGGAGAGATAGAGAAAGAGAGAGCCCAGGGAGGTGGATGGGCCCAACAGCAGAATGGCGGAGAGAACCTGTTCAGTCTCTGCTGCTCATCGCTCCCACCGGCTCACCAGAACTGTGCTGAATTGGTTGAATACTACCACTGGAACCACTGGTCTGACAGGTTTTATTAAAAGGGATATGTTTTTTGTGAGCTGAAGCTTATTTCATCACATGCATGAAGTGACTAAACTGATGTAGCATTTCAGTTGAGGTGAGGTGAGAGAAAGAGGAGGATGGAAGAGAGAGGAGAAGACAGCTTGGTTATGTAGATGCAGGTTATATAAATAGAGAGATTGCCAGCATCTTATCAATGAACAATTATAGTATATTGTGTTAAAAATCCAGCGTATTTGTTGAGATTGCCTGAGTTTGAGATGTGCCTGAGTTGGTTTTAAGCAAGAATTTGCATTGATGAGATTTTAAATGTTGTTCTGCTACAGTTCAAAACTATAATACTGTATAGTTCAAAACTATAATACACACTGTCATATGGTTAAAAGTTTAACAAGTATATACTGATATCATTTGACATTATTCTTTGAAGCCATATTGCTTCCAGATTAGTTAAAAGGGTTCATTTTGACATTTATATGTAGCACTGATTACCTGGTATTTTTTTATTTACTGCACTGATGCACTGGTATTTTATTTTTCCTTATTTTTCACTTGTGAGGAAGTGGCTTACTTAAGGAGGAAGTGATTTGGTATGAACAATTAGATATTAGTTTTTAACATTTAATGTTCAATCATTAAGAGATTCCTCAAACAAAATTTTCTCTGTATGTATAAAACAGGTATGTCCAATCTGCAGTTGATAGGCTGCAGGCCTAGACAAGTAGTAATGCAGTTCCAAAAAACCATAAACTTTTAATATTTTTGTGGTATTTTATATACATTCACTATATTATATATTTTATATGTGGCCCAAGACGATTCCTCTTCAGACAATGTGGCCCAAGCAAGCCAAAAGGTTGGACACCCATGAAAAGATAAATTGAGGGTCCACAACTGCCTCTTGCATTTCATCAATGAACTATAACTAATATTTTTCACAACGTTTGGTCATCTGAACTTGCTCTAATAAAGGTATTGATCATGTTTTGTAGCATTATAGGGGGTAATAAGCAACATAAACTAGTAATTTTGGAAACAGTGATCTAAAGTAGAAAGACACAACTTGGATCCTACAAAAGATATCCTCAAATTCTATGTGTTATTTTAATAGTAGCAACACATTCTTGAATACATGGGAATAATAATTGTAATTGCATTTAATCCATTTTAATTGAATTTAAATGAAATAAAATGTAGGTTCTACAGTTATTGAAATTCATTCCGCCCCACCCCTCCATTAAGCCACACTCAATACTCCATAATGACAAAGTGAAAACAGAAGTTTAGAAATGTTTGTAAATTTATTAAAAAGAAAAAAACTGAACTATCACATTGCTATAAATATTCAGACCCTTTGCAACGACGCTTGGTCAGCTCAGGTGTTTCCCATTTCTCTTGATTATTGCTGACATGTTTCTGCATCTTGATTGGAGTCGATCTGTGGTAAATTAAATTGATTGGACATGATACTTTCTGAATACATTGTATATGTTTTCTCACATTTCATGTTTTCTCACATTTTAATGTTTGACATGGGACACACACACACACACACACACACACACATCTATCTATATATATAAAAGCAAAATACTACTCATGTATCATCACAAAATCTCCAGAACTATAAAGCCTTTTCAAATTTTTCAAAATTACCATCAGAGCAGTGATGGGATTCAAAATTTTTTACCACCAGTTCTGTGGGCGTGGTGTGGCTTGGTGGGCATGGCAGGGGAAGGATACTGTAAAATCTCCATTCCCTCCCCACCCCACTAACCTGCTTTCCAGCTCCCTTCTCCTGTGCAGGGCAACAAAAGAAGACCCAGCCGATCAGCTGGGACTCAGGAGGCAGAGAATAAATGGGGACAGGGACAGTCAAAGGTGGTATTTGCCAGTTCTCTGAACTACTCAAAATTTCAGCTACTGGTTCTCCAGAACTAGTCAGCACCTGCTGAATACCACCTATGCATCAGAGCATTAATATTTCGTGTATTATTATTAACATGCTCTGATCCAAAGGAGTTCTACTCTCCTTCCCCACCTGTTACAAGTGCAAAATACAAGCAGAGGAGAGGAGTTTCAGTTTCACAGCAGCAACTAGCTTTGGTATAGAACAATTGAGCTAAGCCATACCCAGATTCTCCTTGCTCAGACAGGAAATATTCTTTCAGTTCCAAACAACCCTCAACTCTCTCACACGCTGACAGGACGCTAGCCAGATGAATACCGATGGATGCTGGTAGGCAGAGGCAGAATTTTTTCCCCCTTATTTTCCTTCCCAAAAACTAAGCCCAGTTTAATAATGTTAATTCACCTGAGCATTCAACAAAATTGAACATCAACTACTAACATAAAACAAGCTATTAAATTGTTATTAAACACACACATACAGAGTATACTTTTTTTTTTTCACTCTCTTAAACTGAGAGGCACATTCCAGTTTCAAAAAGTGATCGACAGCACCCCTCTGTGGTAGATGACTGGTCCTGTTCAAAGAAACCTTTTCTAAAAAAAATGAAAAGGGAATGACAAGTGAGATTATGCCAGATGTATATCTGCCTTATTCTTGTTTTAGTTTTTTCTGGACTAATTTAATATTTAAATAATTATCTTGGATGCAGCTAAAATCCTTTGAGAGACTATATATCTAAGCTGGTCAGAACAGTGTAATAAAAACAACAAGAATTTGAGGGGGAGAGTGGATTGGTCATTCTTCTCAGAAATTCTGGGAATTATTGTACTGGGTAATAGGACATTGATGTGTAGGATTAGTCATGGAAAGGATGACTGACAACAAACTGTCCAGTAGAGGTGGTGTTAATTGTATTCTGAATACAATCCTTCAATAGAACAGGGTCTCATAAGAACAATCCATTGACAGTAACAACAAATAGAATAGAATAGAATTCTTTATTGGCTAAGTATGATTGGACACACAAGGAATTTGTCCTGGTGCAAATATTCTCAGTATACATAAAAGAAAAGATACATTTGTCTGTAGAGTTGTAATTGCAGGAATGTTCCAATCTTGGATGGCAAACCTCAGATAAAGAATGTTTCCAAGTAAATACAACTCAGGCAAACAAAGTCACTAATCGAAAGAAGGATGAGAGAGGGGAAGTAAACATATGTTAGTCTTTAACTAGAGATAATTAATTGTATAGATTACTGTGATAAAGGCCCTGTCACACTGCCCAACGGATGCAAAACGGACACAACAGACGAGCAAAATGTTCCATCCGTTGTTATCCGCTCTCAAAAGGGGCAAAAATTTGCATAACCAGAGCGGATAACACGGAAGGGGGGAGGACGCAGAGCGGATGGAAAGCGGATGCAGAATGGAAGCCCAGCGGATGGAAGCGGATGAGAGCGGATGGCACATCCGCTAGGCTTCCGGGGAGCCTCAGCAAAGCGGATGCGGAATGGAAAGAGCGGATGCAGAGCGGATGCCGAGCGGATGCACAGTGGAAGCCTAACGGATGTCGAGCGTTAATTGCGCATGCGGGGGGATGCATTGCATAAGCCACGCGGATATAAAGGGAAGCAGCTTGCACGTGGCCAGCATTTGGAGGAAAGACCTGCTGCCGGATACATCGAGTCCTTGCCTGCCCTGCCTTGCTGCCAGCCTGCCTCCAAGCCTCCTGGCCAGCCTCCCTGCCAGCCTTGCTCTCTGCTTGCCTGCCAGCCTTGCTGCCAGCCTGCCTTCCAGCCTCCCTGCCAGCCAGTCTGCCTGCCAGCCTTGGTGCCTGCCTGCCTGCCTGCCTGCCTGCCAGGCTTCCTGCCAGCCTGCCTGCCAGCCTGCCTGCCAGCCTGCCTGCCAGCCTGCCTGCCAGCCTTGGTGCCTACCAGCTTCCCTGCCAGCCTCCCTGCCAGCCAGCAACTCCACAACCATGGGGAAGAAGGGAAAGCCTCAGCAACCTGCCGCCATCCCTGCCAAGAGGGACAGGGCCACCCTCCCGCCCCCTGTCCCTGACTCTGCTTCTGCTGGGGCTTCTGCTGCTCGGGCTTGCTCTTCTGGTGCTGGAGCTTCTGCTGAAGCTGATCCTGGCAGTGGTGCTTCTGCTGCTGCATACTCTGCTGAAGCTGCTCCTGGCAGTGGTGCTTCTGCTGCTGCGTACTCTGCTGAAGCTGCTCCTGGTCCTGCTGGTCCTGCTCGTGCTCCTGGACTTGCTCATACTGCTCGTACTGCTCGTGTTCCTGGTCTTGCTCGTCCTGCTCGTCCTGCTCGTCCTCCTCATGCTCCTGGTCCTGCTCGTGCTCCTGGTCTTGCTGGCGCTGCTGGTGCTTACTCTGCTGCTGCTGATCCTGGTGCTGCTGGTGCTGCTGGTGCTGCTGCTGATCCTGCTGCTGCTGCTGCTGGTGATGATGATGATGATGATCCTGCTGCTGCTGATGATGATGATTATGATTATGATCCTGCTGGTGATGATGATGATGATGATCCTGCTGCTGCTGATGATGATGATGTGGAGGAGCAGCCCCTACCACCTGGGAGCCCCTCTGATGAGGACCCATCTGGTCCTGCCAAAGGGAGGAAGAGGCGTATGTGGGGACGGGAGAGGAGGCAATACTTCATTGAGGAGGAACACGAGGATGAGGTGCTGGAGTGGCTGCGAGAGAATGACTATCTGTGGCGGAAGGGACACCAGCTGTACAGGGACACCAAAAGGAAGCAGGCTGCTTGGAGAGAGAGGGCGGAGAGTATGGGTTACACTTCGGAGGTGCTCCTCGGCTGGTGGAAACATATGCACACCTGGTACGGGAAGCTGCACCTCAAGAAATCTGGCCAGGCCACGGTCAAACTGATGGACAGAGAGACCTACATCATGGCCAGGTGCAGCTTCCTGGAGGGTGAGATCTGCCACCGAGGAGCACCAGGAGCCCCTCTCACAACCCTTTCTCTCCGGCAGCCTGCTGAGACCCAGTCCTCTTCCGGCCGAGAGTCAGTCCCTGTCTCCAGGCAGGTTTCTGTGGAGCGTGCCATGGCGGAGAACCCACGGACAGGTGTTGTAACCATGGTGGAGCGCGTGGAGGACTCCCTGGTGCGGTGGGAGAAAGGCAACATCGAGTCCACCACAGTCGTACCCGCATCCACCACCCCCAGCTCCACCTCCACAGAAAGGCAGAGAGCCAGACAGCAGGAGGGGCAGAGCCACACTGTCCTGCTGGAGATCAGGGACACCATCTGCACCAGCATAGATCTCCTCTCTCAGCTGATCCACACCAACTCCTCATCCTCCAACCGCAAGCCCTTCCTCACCTATGTCAACCAGACCCTCAGGAACATGGAGGAAGCCCAGTACCAGGTGGTGAAGGACCGGATCACCAAGCTGCTTCACAACTCTCCAGATCCAGAGGAACCTGCTCCCACCCAGCCCAGGTCTGCTCCTCCACCCCAGGTGATGTCCCTCCCATTCCAAGGCTTTCCACAGCCCCTCACCTACCAGGGCTACGGCTACCAGGAGGTCCAGTAGCACAGGCAGCAGCCCTTCCCAGTCCAGGCACAGAGTCATTGGGCGACACCGTTGCCACCGGTTCCACTGATGCCACCGATGCAACCCACGCCAATGATGCCACCGACGACAGCGATGCCACCAACGCCAGTCTTCACCCAGCTGCAGACCAGACAGCCCCACTACACTACTCCTTCCTCCACCCCACAGCCAAGCCCGGCCTCAGTACATCTGTCATCAGTCCTGGGGCTGATACCCCATGGCATGGAAGAAGGACCTCTCAGCATCACGGGTCTGAGCCAGCTATCTGAGAGCTTTCTCAACACACCGTCACCTGTTGTCCTCTCGGGGCCAGGCACCCCAGTGGGGCTTCAGACCAGCACTGCAGCAGCAACCACCTCCACAGCACCTGGACCCTTCACCCCTGAGACTGAGCACACCTCCGAGTGACCGTGAAGACTGCCAGAGACTGGGTGTGGACTTTATTTGGACACTTGACTTGGGTCTTTTTCCTTTTACAGCTTGTTGTTCAATAAAGTTTATCTTTGATTCACACACTTGCTTCATTTTTTTTTTAAATAAAGTCTTGGTGGAAACTTTTAGAATTGGTTTAAGCCTTTGCATGCTTGTGGGATGGGTTAAGATAGCAATGGGATGGGCAGGGATACCTTTGGGATGGGTTATAGCTGTGGGATAGATAAACCTCCAGTGCAAGCATAGTGGGACTGTATGGTCCACCCTCCCAGGTGCCACACCTATGGCCCTTTTTTATCAATAACAATGTAATCAATCATCCACACATGTCAACACAAACACAGCTTTTTATTAAATGCCCTGTTCATTGTAGGCCCACCCAACATACATGGCCCAATCTCATCCATATGATGAGACAGGCTGAAGGAAGCACCCATTAATCATCTATCATACTGTCTTACCACTCCACTGCTCCAGCTGGGGAGTTGCACCAGTGTTTCAGGAGGTTGCGCTGCTTCTTCCCTTCACGTGAGGCTCTGTTGGGGCCTTGCACATCCTCAGTGTCTATTAGGTTTTGCCCTTGCCTCCATTCCCCAGGCTCCATGTCCCCATTGCCTTGCTGGAGGTCCACGAGCCTGTTCTGCAAGACTGGGTAGTGGGTGCACATGAGATTGTGCAGGATGCAGCAAGCTTCCACGATCCTCCTGACGGCCTCTGGGCAATGCTGCATGGTGGTGAGAAGTACCTGGAACCTGTTGGCCACGATGCCAAAGGCGTTCTCCACCACCCGCCTTGCCCTGGACAGCCTGTAGTTGAAGATCCTCTCTTCATGGGTGAGGAGTCTGGAAGTGTAGGGCTTCATGAGGTAGGTTCTGAGGGAGAAGGCGACATCCCCCACGATGAAGTAGAGCACATCTTGCGTGTCGTTGGGCAGGGGGTCTGGATCTGGGAAGCCCATGATGAGGTTGCCTTCCAGCCCCTCCTTGAGGTCACTGGCGTTGTATACCTGGGCATCTGAACATGAGCCATTGCCTGAAGCATCAATGTACATGAAGTTGTAGTCAGCATCGACCATGGCGAAGAGGGTGATGCTGAAGAAGCCCTTGTAGTTGAAATAAGTGGAGCCCGACTTGGGTGGTGCTTTGCAGGCCACGTGCTTCCCATCTATGGCTCCAATGGTGTGTGGGAAGTTCCACCTCTGATACCACTTCTCTGCAACTTTCTTCCATCCTTCTTCAGTGGGCACTGGAGGAGCTCCTCCAGGTATTCTTCGATAATGGCCTGCACCACTTCTCTGACCACAATGCTGATGGTGTTTTGTGGCACCCTCCAGCCGTACTGCATCCTCCTGTAGGTGGTCTCTGAGGCCAGGTGGCGCAGAGTCAGTGCCACCTTGAGCCCAGGTTCCAGGCTGGGCCGGAAGCTGATGTTTGCCTTGGTCAACCTGGGTGTCAGCCACTGCACAACTTCGTGAAACATGGCTGGAGGCATCCTCATGAAGTTCTGGAATGCCCGAGTGTCTTCGTTCCTGAGCTCCACCATCAGCTTGTTGTACAGTCCGTACTCTGCTCTTCTCCCGATCCCAGACGTTTCTTGGCCGCCTCTTTTTCTTCCCGTAGTAGAGTTCACAGAGCCTGTAGATGGCTTCGCACTGTTGCAGAAGGATGGTAGCTGCCAAAGGAATGTGTTACAATCCACGGTGGACATGACTGGATGCTGTGGAAGAGCAAGAGTCAGATGAAGGCTGCAGAGGTCTGCACAGCTAGGCTGCTGGTCTGAAAGTGAGATCCAGGTGAGTTGCTTCCCCTTTTTATAGGCAGTATAGGTGTCCCTTTGCATCCTCTAGGCATCCTCTAGGCATCCTCTAGACATCCTTAATATCCGAGATAGGTCCCCTCTGCGAATGTTTTTTCTGTTTTAAACGCTTTGTTTCTGTGCTGCATCCGTTCTGCATCCGTTCTGCGTCCGTTCTGCTTCCTCCCTGCATCCGAGCGGATGCGAGTTGCGTGGATGCGCAGCGGATGCCTAGCGGATATAGCAGATGTGTAACGGATGCAGAACGGATGCGTAGCGGATGCGTAGTGGATGCAGAACGGACGAATTGGATACATTTTCCGCACAAAAGTTTTGAGCAGCTCAAAACTTTCTGAGCGGATGAAACGTCAATAAACGGATGCTGGACGGATAGAGAGGAAGCAAAATGGAGGCAGTGAGTACATCGTGTTAACCAACGGATGGCAAGCTTTTTTGTCTGTTTTACATCCTCTTTGCATCCGTTGGTGCAGTGTGACAGGGGCTTAAACAGTAACGAAAGTTAAGCAGTGACCAAAGTTAACCAATGATGGAGGATAACTAAAAATGTGTATAAATGCAAGACTAGATTCCAATAAAGATCAACATGATTCAGTTGTTCATGATCAATCCACTTGACTGCCTTGTCATTACAACATTTGTCAAGAGTCAAGAATCATAAGGTACAACACTTAATGATAGTCATAGGGTACAATGAGCAATCAAGTCATACTAGGAAACAGTCAATATAAATTGTAAGGATACAAGCAACAAAGTTTCAGTCATGAATGAATGGAATAGGAGCATTGAAAGATTTGGTCAGGTAAAAATAAGGGATCACAGCTGACTGATTTTTGTTCTCAGTTAAAGACTCATAATTTGGGGGTTGAAGGATGACACCTCCTTCATCAACATGTGGCAACATCAAGATCAACCTCCGAAGCCTAACTCTTGCTGCTGTCTTCATTTGAAATGAGACAGTTCATAGCAGCTGCCCCACTGAGTATCTTGTCTTTAGAATTTGCCTTCCAGGTAAGCTCAGCTGGTACCAGCAAGGACAAGGAAGAACCTCTTATTTAAGGTCAGAGTCACTTAGTGATGGGATTCAAATTTTTTTACTACCGGTTCTAAGGACATGGCTTGGTGCGAGTGGCAGAGGAAGGATACTGTAAAATCTCCAGTCAGAGGTGGTATTTGCTGGTTCTCTGAACTACTCAAAATTTCTACTACTGGTTCTCCAGAACTAGTCAGAACCTGCTGAATACCACCTCTGGAATCACTTTCTGTCTTAATGTGATATACCAAGGGCTCTATTCAAAAATTAAATATCACCAAAGAAAATGTGTGAACTTATAAAACAGCGGGAGAAAGTAGGACAGGAACTATGTGGCACAAGAGACAAAAATGTAAATTTATATTTCATAAATTAAATACATAAATACATAAATTAAAAAGTAAAATATTCCAACTCAAGCAATGACCAGAGTAACAGCTTTTTTTTTTAAAAGACCTTGGCACACAGGTTAACATATTATAATTTTCATTTGTTACCTGATATTTCTTCTTAAAAATTAAAGTTTAATTGGACTAACTTTTTAATAGTAAGCAGGTTAATAATAAACAGGTTGATCTGAAAAATAATTTTGAAGCTTAAATTTTTTGTATATTTCATTATAAGGCGTGCAAACGCCCCAACACCTATTAAAACCATGTTTGATGGGACTGCAAGTTAACTTTTTCCTGAATAGAGTATGGTCTTACATCAAGAGACATGGAAATGAAATCCACAATGAGGCAGAACTAGTCCTATTCCTTGGAGACAATTTGAAGGAAGAGGCATCTGAATGGTTCACCCAGCTCAATGATGAAGAAGCCCCTGAACTAATTAATGTGGATAACTTCCAAAGAAAGCTCCATTCACATTTTGAAGATTCTTCCCAAGCACAAGATGCAGAAACTGAGATAAAAAGCATCAGGCAGAAGGCTGGACCCGCCAAAGATTTAGTGCTTGAGTTCAGGTGCCTGGCCACTAATCTCAGGCATTGGTTTCAAAAATTACTTTATCCACACAAGCCAAAACTGAATTCTGTGGGTGGCAGAGGAGGTTAAAATGTGCATTGTTGATTGTGTTTAAACAAATTTCAATCTTTGTGTATTTTATGTCTTTGCAGGGGTTTCTTTTCAAATGAGGGAGGGCATCCTGTCAAACCTGAAAATTGACATAAGTTTAACCATTTTAGTTAGTCTTAGTATATATTATTTTTCTTATTTTCTCTGTGGTAGTCATGAGGGGTAGGCTGATAAAGAAATCCTGTCTACGTAGGATTAGGTTAACAACTGTTAATGCCTTTTTGGCTATGTAGTTACAGTGGGCTCTAGCACTTAGATCATTAGAGATGAGTATTCCAAGGTCCTTTACAGAGCTTGGATCATCAACAAGGTCTTGACTATTCAGCTTGTATTTTATTTTCTGATTTTTTTTTGCCAATATGTAAGACAGAGCATGATGTCAGATCCGTGTATCTGTCATTTCTTCAGTGGAAGAAGAAAATGGGGGGGGGGGGCTAATAAAGAAATCCTTTCTTGATGTAACCTGAATATATTTAATCTTATATCGAATTTGTATAACCAAGACATGATACAATGGAAGGAGAAAAGCCAGATGGGTGGAACTATCACCTCTGAGAGGCAACAAATATTCTACGTCCGTTGTCATCCGTTACACATCCACTGTATCCTCTTGGCATCCTCTGGCTATCCCCTCAACTCACATCCACTGCAGCTGAAAGCAGAAAGAGGGAGGAAGCGAAAGGTACACGGAACGTCCACACAGCGTTAGTAGCACGGAAATAGAAAGGATGTAAGCAGATGCATCTCGTATACAAAGCATTAAAACGGACAAAACATTTGTATCTGGAATGTATCTCCGACATTTAGGATGTCTGGAGTATGCCTAGAGTATGTGGAAGGACACCTAGCGGAAAACCGACATTTCCTATAAAAAGGGGGAGGAAGGAGCAGCCGTGGTGTACAGACCTCTTCACCCTTGCTCTTTCTCTTCCACATCATCCATTGATCTCCACCATGGATCATCACACACTCCTTATGGTAGCTGCAATCATTCAACACCACAACTAAGCCCTCTTCAGACTGTTTCAACTTTTCTACGCAAGGAGAAGAAGGACACGTCCAAGAGCTATGTGGGTTCGACGATGGATTGGGAGAAGAGTGGAGTTTGTACTCTATGACAAGCTGATGGTGGAGCTGACACTCATGCATTTCAGCACTTCATGAGGATGCCACCAGCCATGTTTGATGAAATTGTTGAGCGCCTGAGACCCAGGTTGACCAAGCAGGGCACCAACTTCTGTCCCAGCCTGGACCCTGGACTGAAGGTGGCACTGACTCTGCACCACCTGGCCTCTGGAACCACATACAAAAACATGCAGTATGCCTGGAGGGTGCCACACAACACCATCAGCAAAGTGGTCAGAGAAGTGGTGCAGGCCATCATCGAAGAATACATGGAGGAGCTCCTCCAGTGTCCCACCATTGAAGAAGGCTGGAGGAAATTTGAAGAACAGTGGTATCAGAGGTGGAACTTTCCCCACACCGTTGGAGCCATAGATGGGAAGCACGTGGCCTGCAAAGCTCCAGCCAACTCAGGGTCCTCTTATCACAACTACAAGGGCTTCTTCAGTATCATCCTCTTTGCCATGGTTGCTGCTGACTACAAGTTCATGTACATCAATGCTTCAGGCAACGGGTCAGCTTCAGATAGCCAGGTATACAACGCCAGTGACCTCAAGGATGGGCTGGAATGCAACCTCATCATGGGTTTTCCAGATCCAGGCCCCCTACCCAATGACACACAAGATGTGCCCTACTGCATCGTGGGTGATGACGCCTTCTCCCTCAGAACCTACCTCATGAAGCCCTACACTTCCAGATACCTCACCCGTGAAGAGAGGATCTTCAACTACAGGCTATCCAGGGCAAGTTGGGTGGTGGAGAACACCTTTGGCATCCTGGCCAACAGGTTCCAGGGACTTCTCACCACCATGCAGCATCACCCACAGACTGTGAGGAGCATCGTGGAAGCTTGCTGCATCCTGCACAATCTCATGCACACCTGTTACCCAGTGTTGCAGAACGGGCTTGTGGACCATCAACAAGGGAATGGGGACATGGAGCCTGGTGAATGGAGGCAAGGACGAAACCTGATAGACACTGTGGATGTAATAAGGCCCCAGCAGAGCTTCATGTGAAGGGAAGAAGCAACGCAACCTCCTGAAACACTGGTGCAACTCCCCAGCTGGAGCAGGGGAGTGGCAAGACAGGATGGTAGATGATTAATGGATGCTTCCTTGAGCCTGTCTCATAACACTGATGAGATTGTGCCATGTATGTTGAGTGGTCCTACAATGAATAGGGCATTAATAAAGAGCTTTGTTTATTTTGAAATGAATAAATTGTTGTTGAGAAAAAAGGGCCATATGTGTGGCAGCTGGGAGGGTGGACCAAACAGTCCCACTATGCTTGCACTGGAGGTTTATCTATCCCACAACTATCCTTACCCATACCACAACTATCCTTACCCATCCCTCAGTTTTCCTTACCCATGCCACAGCTATCCTTACCCATCCCACAACTATCTTTACCTATCCCACAGCTATCCTTGCCTATCCCACAAGCATGCAAAGGCTTAACCCTTTTTTCAAAATTTTCACCAACACTTTATTAATTAAACAAAATGAACCAAGTGTGTGAAGCAAAGATAACCTTTATTAACAACTGTCTTAAGTAAACTGTATGACTTTATTAAAAAAGCAAAATGAACCAAGTAAAGTGTCTTTAAGCAAAGATAAAGTGAACAGGTAACAACTCAGTCTCTGGCACTATTCTCAGTCACTCTGAGGCATGTCCATGGTCTCAGCTGTTGAGCGGCCAGGAACTGTGGAGGTGGCTGTGGCTGGAGTGCTGGTCTGAGGCGCCATTGGGGTGCCTGGCCCCGAGAGTACAACAGGGGATGGTATGTTCAGGAAGCTCTCAGAGAGCTGACTCAGTCCCATGAGGTTGAGGACCTCAAGGACCTGGGATGTCAGGCACAGTACTGATGACAGATTTTCTGTTGAGGGGCTTGGCTGTGGGGTGGAGGAAGGAGGAGTGTAGTTGGGCTGTCTGGTCTGCAGCTGGGTGAGATGAGGCGTCTGTGGCGTGCGATGTACCTGGGCCTGGACTGGGAAGGGCTGCCTCTGCTGTGGGAAGTCCTGGTACTCATAGCTTGGTAGGTGAGGGGCTGTTGAAAGCCGTGGAAGGGCTGTGACATCGCCTGGGGTGGAGGAGCAGTCCTGGACTGGGTCGGAGCAAGTTCAGCTGGGCCTGGAGGGTGGTGTAGCAGTGCTGTGATCTTCTCCTTCATCACCTGGTACTGGGCCTCAGGCAGGTCCATGAGGGTCTGGCTCACGTACGTGATGAAGGGCTTGCGGTTTGAGGATGGTATATCGCTGTGGACCAGCTGAGAGAGAAGATCTGTGCTGGTCTTGATCGTGTCCCTGATCTCCAGCAGGACAGTGTGGCTCTGGCCCTCCAGTCTGCCTCTCTGCCTGCTTTCTGTGGAGGTGGAGGTGGAGTTGGAGGTGGGGGTGGGGTGGTCTCTGGCTGCTGCTTCTTCTTGCTCCAGTTGAGATAGGGGATCCTCCACGTCCTCTGGCATGGGGAGTGCAGCTGTCAGGGGGGTCTCTGCCGTGGGGCCCTCCAAAGACACCTGCCTGGACACGGTAGCTGTCTCCTGGCTGGAAGAGGAGTGGCTGTCTGTGGGCTGTCTGAGGGAGAGGGTTGACAGAGGGGCTGCTCCTCGGTGGCGGACCTCACCCTCCAGGAAGCTGCACTTGGCCATGACATACATCTCCTAGTCAGTGAGCTTGACAGCAGCCTGGCCAGATTTCTTCAGGTGCAGCTTGCCATACCAGGTGTGCATGTGCTTCCACCATCCCAGGAGTACATCTGAAGTGTCGTCCAGGCACTCTGTCTTGTCTCTTCACACTGCCTGCTTTCTCTTGGTGTCGCGATAGAGCCTGTGGCCCTTTCTCCACAGGTACTCGTTCTCCCTCAGCCATTCCAGCACCTCCTCCTCATGGTCCTCGGAAATGGAGTACTGTTTCCTCTCTCCCTTCTCCTTGCCTTGCCTCTTCCTCCCTCTGGCAGGGGCTTCAGGGCCTTCAGCAGCAGGGCTTTGAGGGCCTTGGGGCTGGTCCACCACAGCAGCAGCACCACCAGCAGGAGAAGCACCAGCAGCACCAGCAGGAGAAGCACCAGCAGCACCAGCAGCACCAGCAGGAGAAGCACCAGCAGCACCAGCAGGAGAAGCACCAGCAGCACCAGCAGCACCAGCAGGAGAAGCACCAGCAGCACCAGCAAGAGAAGCACCAGCAAGAGAAGCACCAGCAGGAGAAGCACCAGCAGCAGCAACACCAGGAGCACCACCAGCAGCAGCAGAAGCACCAGCAGCTTCAGAGTCAGTGCCAGGGGGTGGGATGGTGGTTCTGTCCTTCTTGCCAGGGCTGGCAGGAGTAGGCACAGGTTTTCTCTTCTTCCCTGACTGACGAACCATGGTGTTCTTTCAAGATGTCTCTGGCAGCAGGTCTTTCCTCTGAATGGTGACTGCTTGCGAGCTGCATCCTTTTATATCCACGGAGCTGATGCAATTCATCCTCCCCGCATGCACAGTGACCGCTTTGCATCTGCTATGCATCCGCTACGCATCCGCTACGCATCCGCTATGCACCCTATAGGTGTCCGTGATGCATCTGCGTCATCCGCTATGCATCCGCTCCTTCTGCTACACGTCCATTTCACTATTCTCCCCCGGAAGCCCTTCGGATGTGTCATCCGCTTCCATCCACTTCCATCTGCTAGGCTTCCTACGAACATCTGCTTATCATCCTCGCTACGTACTACCCCCGTCCATTCCTTTCCATTGTTTTCTGTTCTGTTTATGAAAATTTGGGGCACTTTTGAGAGTGGATAACAATAGATGGAGCCACCCCCGAAATTTTGCTCGTCCGCTTTGTCCTTTTTGCATATGTTTTGCATCCGTCGGCCAGTGTGACCTAGCCTTAATTCACGTCTTAAATTATTGCATAAAACTAAAAAAAAATCTGGCTTTCCAAACAAATATAGCAAAAAAAAACACCTTACTAAATGTTGAAATGAATAAAGTCAAAATAATTCACAGACCATTGACCTCTAATGATTAGGACTAGTGTGTTGTAGTTTTCCTCTTTTAGTCCAGCATCTATTTTTCTAACTACAGCATTATTGTGAAAAAAAAGTTCAGCACAACAAATGCTATCATCGGCTTGATTTCTGTCAGCTCAGTTTAAACTGGAATTAGTTTCAAATTTTGATTCATTGAAATAAACTGAGACAGGAAAAAGACGATCATTTCAGTGAAATAAAAACTGAACGGGGGAAAACCAACTCTTCAGATAGATCACACATTTCAGGGTGATGTATAGATATTTCTACATGTGGAATTTAAACAAAGAACAGAATAATTTTTAACAAAACCAGTAATCTTTTCTACTACTGAAATCTAAAAAGAGAGAAACACCGTCTTTTCTTCAGGATAAAACTTCGTTCCTTGACAGTACAAAGCATTAATTTTAGCATCTCGGTTCGTGAATATGAAAATAGGCATTGTGGCTTTCTGTCTTTTTTGTTGCTGCTTTGAAGCTTTGCATGGTAAGTGATATGGCAGATTCTGTTGACAGAGATTTCCTTTGGTTGTGATTTTATTGAATTTAAAGACTGCATAAGAAATGTTTAGAAGCAGTCACCCTGAAGTATGGTAAAGAACAGGTATTTATACTATGAAAAATTGAATCATTCTCTAGCTTTTGGACCAAATTTATCTGTTGATATTTCTTATGTGCCATTGCTTAGTTTACTAAAACTGTATCCACTAGTATATTGTTATAGGAATGTCTTTGAACAGAGTTATAATAATCATTTTAAATTTATTATAAAAGTTATATTAAAAAACAACTTCAGAAAATGATTGCCAACTTTGTCAGGTGTATTTTAACAAGAGACAAACTTTTCTCAGTTGGAATTCCTTGTCTATGGAAGTCCAATATAAGATTTCCAGTATATTGTTTCGTTGGTTTTTAAACTGTTTCCAACCTTGTGCTTATATCAGATAAAGTTGGCTTTACTTTTTTTTTTTTTTACTTTTTATCTATTTTTGACTCCTGGATTATTCTGAAGTATTCTAGTTACATGTGTGAAAGACCACTATTTTATAGGAAGTCTAATTCAAAATCCCCTTTAATTCACTGAGACTTACCCCCAGATGAATATATTTTGGAGTATTGCTTTAATTTGCTTAGATTATATTTTAATAATGATGGTTGTCCAAGAAATACACCCTTTGAATGATCCCATGGTGCTTCAAAACTATCAGTGTGGAAGTCAGGAGTTGGCGGTGTATGATGTGCTATATGAATAGAAGACGTAATGATGTTGCCTTCTGATCTACACGATATACTCTAATTTTGCTCCATGGAATACCACCATTTATCCCCCAAAATAGAGTGATGAAAGATCATTGACAGTTGACCAGCTATATAACTGTGGCAATTTATTTGCAAGATTTCTTGCAATTAAGTTTGCAAGAAACTTACCATTAAGTAACACAGGAACATAGGTGAGATTAAAAAAATAAGCAGACCAATAATTGTTTGTACAGAAATTAGTACCAAGCCTCCCCCCCCCCAAAAAAAAGATGATGACATCTTGTCACCTAACTATTAAGAAAGCATTCAGCACATCTTTTCTCATCTCCAAACCTTGCATATGAAAGAAATGCCTCCACTAATTCATTTTTACTATTTGAAACAAGCTGCTAATCTTCCAAGGAGGTTGTGCAAGAGCACATCATGTTTTTCAGATGTGGTGAAATTACACTTATCAGAATTCCCAATCTGCATCACCATATGCTGATTTGGAATGCTGGGGGTTGAGGTTCACACAGAATGGGAGAGTGATGCCTGTTGGCAGGCAAAAGAAGTGGCCTTAGGACTGTGATAGTTCTGCTACTTCATTTAGGTTCATTTCTGTAAAGCCTGAGAAATTAATAAGAAACCACATCTTTATTTATTATATTATTTCTATATTACTATTAGCATTTCAGATTTTTTTAATTATATTTGAAACAAGTCAAGCATCATTTGACTGCTGTAGGCACTATTTTTCAGTCATTGATTGGCAATAATTATAAATTAATTGGAACAAATGCTTCAGGTTTTGCAAGACCTATGATTTCTTTGGGAAACGCAAAATAAAGAAGAGGCTTTTGATAATTTATGCTTTTAGCATTATAGTTATGAATCCAGTAGATCCGATATTCTGCTTTTAATCAAATCTATTAACAGATAGACTAAGACAGCTGAAGTAGATAAGAGAAATAAATTGCATGAAAGAGTTAAGTCATGTACCAGCTGAACAAGGAGCTAGAGTTTCAGCAGTTATTGCTTTCTAATCTTGTTGTAATCAACTGTTCCCATTTGCTCTTGAGCTGTACCCTGGTGCTTTCTTCATGTTATCTCCAACTTCCTTTCATTCCTAAACTTTGAGAGGGAACTTAGGAAAACGGCATTCACTTCCATGCTCCTTTCATTTGGCCTTGATAATTTCACCAAGCTTTTCTCCATAGCAGAAATCTATATTACATGTGAGTACAACCCCAGGTACATAGGATTCTCAATGGCCCATAAAGCAATCTTAGAAAGGAGCTAAAAAATTGTAGGACTTGATATATACAAGCAGAATATACTACAGGTAAACACAACGACATTTTTTTAAAAAATTCTCCAACTGCAGTCCCACTCATTGGCAACATGCCTTGCATGCACTTCTGCTTTTAGGTTTCTAACCACAACAATGCCAGGATAATAATATCATGACACATAACCCACTCTTTTATACTTGCATTGCAGTATCTTGCGACATTACATGCCCTTTCTTGATTTCTCTGTACAATGTGTTTTAGTTCTAGTTCTGATCATATTATGCACATCCTTGGCTAAAGTAAAAGTTTTTGCAAATATTATTTACATTCACAACTTTAACATAATTTGTAATATAAATAATGTTCAAAGAATTTATGATATGCAAAATTATAGGAGAACTTTGCAATGATTGATAAATTTATTTAAACTATTGTGTTCTTAATTTCTACTATGCAATTTAAAAGTTTATGTACATTGGGTTTTTTCTCATCTAAAAAATGTCAAGTGCCTTTGTCTATTTCCATATACTATTTTTAGGTGTTGGCCAGTGTCCATCCATTTCATCCTGCACTACATCTTGCACAGGTATGACTTATCATGTTTTAATGACATTAATTAAGGACATCATATCAAAATGAGTATGACAAGAATTAACAATTGATATCTGCAATTCTGCATAGACATAAATGCCACATGAGTCAATATGATTTAAAATTTATGTCCAAATATCAATTTTTAATCCAGTTTATGATTAACTGCTCTTGAATTGTGATTAATGTTTCAAGTTTTATCATGAGAATCATAAAAATATTTCTCCTGTTGTCTTGAGATACATATCATTTCCTGTCTTTTTCACCAGGCCCTAAAAGTTGATTTGTGACCTGCTGTTGATATTGTTTTTGACTAATCTATGTTTTGAGGGTTGTGTAACATCTGTGTTGTCTCCCTGAAATGGGTGGGAAGTTTTTTAGTTTCTCTAAAATTATTATTTCACTGCTGTTTAATTTTGAATTTACTATATTGTTCTATGTCATCTAATGTTTCAGTACCTGAGACAGCTTGTTCATTTTTTAAAAGAAATATAATGAAAAGTAACAAATTGCTTACTTGTATTGCTACTGTAATGGGCCCAATCCCTGCAATGCCTTTTTTTTTCCTGTTACTTGCTTAAACATTGTGATCTCATAGATTGGCAAGGCTACCTTAGATAAGTCAGCTGCAGGTTTGAGAAGATTAATCACAAATGCTGGAATTCTAAAGAAAGCCTATCAACTTATTTTTGAAGAAGATCAAAAGCACAAAAACTATCAGTAACCTCGGATAAACATCTGAAAATCAGTTCGACCAATTTGGGTGGCATAGAAAAATGTTTGCAAAACAAGCACCCTGTATGGATTGAACGAGATTGCACAAGTTGATGCAATTGATCACATAAATTATAAGATGTTTATACTATATCATTATAAGGTTAATCATGAGATTAAATAATATATGTGGCAGGATATTTAGAAAAAACCTTACTTCATTTCCTTCTTTTGTCATATGTTTTTCCTTTACATATTTCTTTGTTAACAAATCAGACAACTGCTAACTTCCCATGGCAATGTTCACTTGTTGCTTGTTAACAGTTTCCTTCTTTCTGCAGAGAATATCACCAACCATTCTCAGATCAAAGATGAATTTCCAAGAGAAAATTTTACTTTGATTTGTCCTTTGCCCAGCAGTGTGAAAGGTTTTTATATGAAGCTGTATAAGGGCCAGAGCAATCAAGAAGTCTGTTCTCTTTATGTAGACAATGGGAAAAAAAATTCTGAAAGAACAAATGAATTCTGTGAACCAATCCATTCAGATGAAATGGTATCATTCACTATCAGAAATTTAAAAAGCAAGGATAGTGATACTTACATCTGTTGCCTAGAAGTTCTTACTCCAGTCTACCGTTGTTGCAAATCGAACGAAAAGCACCTCTATGTTCAAGGTAAGTTGTCATTGTTTTTGAGAACACAATTAAATAAATCTAACAAAATATGATTTAACAAACCAATTCCTTTTGTCAAATCATTTTTATCTTATTTTAAAGAAAATGTTTTCCTTCTTTCATCTCCTTTGGAAGGAAGGAACACTGAATTCTGGGAAAATGTCAGCAGCTCTTCTCAACAGGCAAAAGGAAATGGGCATCTTTAAAGGTTTTAGTTTTAAGCCCATTTTCTCCACTACTGTATCCACCACTACTGCCCACCCAGAATCCAATAAGGCTAGCATTTCCCCTTCGACCCCTGAATTGGGTACCCTCAATTTCACTGGAATGGTCATAGGGCCCTCGCTTGGACTTACCAGGAAGTCATCTTCCGAGTCGAAATCACCCTCTTCAGGGGTAATCGGGGTTTCTGACTCCTCTCCCATGGAAGGGGTGACCTCTGCCGTCTCTTTCGACTTTAGTGCCGCTTCGTGAGGCTTTCCTGGGGACTTTTCAGGTTTCTTCCCTTCTTTTGGCACCCCCTTTGGTTCCAGCTTGACTTTGCAGTTCACAGCCCAGTGCCCTTCCTTCCTGCATCAAAAACAGGCAGAGGGGTTGGGTCTTGCCGCCGCTCCTCCCCTCTGAGGTTTGGGGACCTCTTGAGGACATGGGAGGGAAGGCTTACTCCACCCAGAACCTCCCCGCCATCTGTTTCGGGTTAAATCAATTTCCACTTCTTCTGCCAGCAAGTACCACATCTGCAAGTCATTTGGGTCTCTTCTAACAATGCATCTCTGGTACACATCTTCGTTTAATCCATCTTTAAACACTTCTATCAGGGCTTCCTGGGACCAGCCTCGGATATGACCTGCCAACTGTCTAAATTCTTGGGTGTAGTCAGCCACTGACCTCTGTTAAGCCTGGGTTCCCCAACCAGGGTTAGGTAGACAAGCTAAACAGAATGTGCAGTGTTAGTCAGATAGGCACACAGATAAATGAGTGAGCTAAGCTTGTATGTTTATTAACATACAGTAAAAATA
>BLBF01000011.1:41467122-41483915 GCA_015471245.1 Laticauda colubrina
AAATGAGTGAGCTAAGCTTGTATGTTTATTAACATACAGTAAAAATAACAGATACGCTTGTGCTATCAAGAATATATTTTATTCCATTATAAGTTAATAGCATAGTCAAATAACAGTCCAATATTCATTTACCATGTAGTCAGTCCATTCAGGGGTATTCAGTTAGCAAAGTCCATGTAGAATATCCTATGTCAGTTCACTTAAAAATCAGTCCTTTGTTGTCTCTCCCGTTCGAGCAATGCAGTCTTGATTCCAAGCAGTAATCAGGGATCATCAAAGCCAGAGAGAGAGAGCAAGCCGTAGTCTTGCTACTTTTAAATGGTTTTCATAACCACTCCCACAATTGCTATTTCACAGTTAAAGCTGCATACACTAACTATGATTCATAGTTATTATTTCACCTAAACCAGTTAGGGTAAACAATGTTATCCCTAACAACCTCCACCCCTGATTTGTGGTCTTCATCCTGATCCGAGCCTTGCGCTCTGCCAATGGGTCCTCAAATCTAGCTCGCAGTGCAGTCATGAACAGGTTATAATTCATCAACTGGGGGGCATTATCATTATGCAGGGTCACCATCCACTCTGCAGCTGTTCCCTCCGGAGCCCTGGTAACACATCTCACTTTGGCTGCTTCTGAGAGAAAATCCTCCCCGTATTCTTCCATATAGTTCCAAACTTGGGCTAGGAAAAATCCCAAGGTTTTGGGATTTCCCTCGTATTTTACTTCTAACGGAGACAGCCTAGGAGCTCTACACCTTCTAGGAATTACACCTCCCGCTGAGGGCCCCGGGGCTGCTGCTGTTTTGGGTTGATTTATGGGAGAGGGGGCTGCTCTTGTAGCTGGGGCTACTCCCCCTTCCCCTTCATACCTTTGTGCAGCTTGGAGTTGTTCAAAGGCTTCGTTAAGGAGTCTCCTGGCTTGAACCAGTGAGAGTTCTCTCTTTTCCTTCTCTTGCCATGGCTTCTCTTTTCCATGCCGGTGGGTGGGGGTGATCCCGGGGGGGGGGTTCTTCTCTGGATCTTTCCAGCCAACCCCCACGACCATCTGGGCTTCACAGCTGGATCCTCTTCCAGATTGAGCTCTGCTAACGATTGGGCTTCCTGTACCAGCAAAGAATCTTGCCCTCCAATGGCTCCCAGATCTTCCTGGTCGCTAGTTGAAGATGACATGATGTTCAGGCCCACTCGGAAGAAAATTGGGTGTTTTCTCCGGGTGGGCTGGTAGAGGGAGATTCAGAATAATTTCAGGCGGTGCTCCATTCAAAATCCAAGAAAGAAATACTTAGACTCTTTAGGTTAGAGAAAAGTTAACTTTTACTGAAAATGAAGTGGTAGCAACCAAAGAATTCTGAATCTGAGAAATTAGGCACGTAAATCACATATACAAAGTGATGGAAATGTTCCCACCCCCAATAGTTCAGATGAAACTTCCAATTAGAAATTGTGAATATGATCATGTGGGCATCTTCAGGTGATGATGAGGCCTCTGTCCGTTGATCTTGGCATACTTTGATAACGGGTTGCAGTTGCGCAGAGAAAAGAAAGCTAAGAGAGAAATAGAAACCTAACTCTGATGTATGCTCCCCCCCTCATTTACACAACAGAAAAATGTAACATCTCCAGCTCACTTCCCAGACTCATCCCCTCCTCCCCCCTCCTGTTTCTTATGACAGCCGAAAGATGCAAGGCAATAGTAGAAGATCTTGAAGGCTGACAGATATAGAGAATGGACCCAAGAATTTAGGGCCCAACTTCCTACTAGGAAGTTTCAACTTGAGATATTTAGTTGACAAAAACACTTTGTCCCCGACTTTAAATGGTGGTTGGAGAGATCTATGTTTGTATGTATATTCCTCAGCAGCTTTAGTTAAAGCTTTTTCATATCTTCCCAATCTTTCTTTAATGAGTCCATCCACTCTGTTGAAGACATGGATGTTGGGGGTTCTCTAGGTAACTCCAGCATCAGGACAAAATCTATGCCGGTGTTGATTTGGAATGGAGTCAAACATGTTCTGCTGTGTATTGCATTATTGTAAGCAACTTCTGCAATTGTCAACAGTTCTACCCAGTTCTCCTATTGATAATTTACAAAGTATCTAATATATTATTCCATTATGGTATTCGTTCTCTTTGCTGCCCCATTGCACACAGGATGGAACACTGAGGAAAGCCCTTAGGATGACCCAGTGGACTTCAAAAACTCCCTCCAGAACTTTGCAATGAACTGTTCAGCTCGGTCTGAGATTAATCTATGAGATACTCCATGGAGCCTATAGATATGCTTCACTTTCTTAGCCGAAGGTAGTCTGTTACATGCTGTAAAGTGGGATTGCTTAGAAAATGAGTCAATAACAATCCAAATCACTGTATTTCCTCCACTCTCAAGTAACTCTACGATAAAGTCGATCGCAATTTCTTCCCATGGCTTTGTTGGTTCAGTTACTTGTTGAAGGAGGCCAGGGTTTTTTTCCAGTTCTGTTTCATCATGACACAAATTGAGCAGCTTTTCACATAGTCCTCAACATCAGTTTTTATTTTTGGCCACCAGAACTGTCTCCTGACTAAATGGGTTTTTAAGAACCCAAAGTGTCCCCCAAGTCATGGCTCTGTTTAACATCAGCATTAGGGTATTTGGTACATAAATCTTGGTTCCTTTCCAAGCCAATCCTTCATTCATTGTCAAATCAGTTTGATGTTCAACTAACCATGGATCAGTTAAAAGTGTTGCTTTCAACTTGGTTGTCAGTTTATCTTCTAGGCATCTGAGACTGTGGGTGGCTTCACCTCGGGTGGTTACTTGGCCTGTGGGTTGGGCTTCTGATATCATGGTTTCAACTACCTCTTCCCAGCGACTGTCAAATTGGGGTTTTCTCAACAAGGCATCCACCAATATGTTTTCCCCCCCCGGGATATATTTCATGTTGAATCTCTTGAACTATTGACCCCAGTGGACTTGTTTCGGTGATAGCTTTCAAGTTGTCTTTAGAGCCTAGAGGTTTTATGATCAGTCCACATCTCAAAAGGCTCCTTCTCTCCTTCCAGAAGCTACCTCAATAATAGTAAAGCCCATCGCATGGCAAATGCCTCTTTTTCCCAAACTGCCACCTATGCTCTGTGTCTGTTAACTTTTTGGACACATAAGCGCAAGGCATTAACTGTCTTGAAGAATCGCCACAAGAAGAATCGCCACGACAGCCACATCAGTTTGGATTATAAAAGGTTTGGTCAGATCCAGGTGCTGGCGGATAGGCTCAGTGGCAAATAGGCGTTTTAATGTCTCAAAAGATTTCTGACAGTTCATTGTCCAATTAAAGGGTTGATTGGGTTTTGGTTTGGTCAGTGAAGGCTCAGTTTTCAGTAATTCTGTTAAACGGAGGATGACCTTGGCAAATGAAGGAATAAGAAATTTGCAAAACCCAAGATGCTTTGAAGTTGTTTATTTGTTTTAGCACCGCTTTCACCTTTCCAGGGTCCATCTCGGTGGCCCAGGTAATCTAATGACTCTTTATGGAATTCACATTCTGACAGTTTTACATATAACGTGGTGGCTAAAAGTTTTTTCAGTACTTGTCTGACCACTTTGACATGTTCTTCGATGGTTTCACTGAATATAAGACTGTTATTCCAAGTAGACAAGATCCCTTTGTACAGATATGGATGTAACACTTCATTGATTAGTTGCATAAACACTGGGGGGAGGGGCTGGAGTCTGAAAGGCATGACTTGGAATTGGAAACTACCCAGAGGGCAGTTGAAGGCAGTTTTCCATTCATCTCCCTCCTTTATGCAAACTCGGTAGTCGGCTTTTCTCAGATCTAGCTTTGTAAAGACCTTGCCTTTAGACAGGTGATTTAATAAGTCCTTCATTGGGGGGGGAGGGTTTACATGTTTTTTATGCGCACCATGTTCATGCCACTAAAATCCACACATAATATCAAGCCGGCATCTTTTTTTTCTTGAAACAGTACTGGGGCTGCCAAGCTAGATTTGGCAGGTTCAATGAAACCTCTGTCCAAATTGTTATCAATGTTTTTTTTTTTTTTTTTTTTTGGTATTCATTTTCCCACTTAATGATAGGGGCCCATTTATCCAGCCAAGCAAGTCCCAATATGACAGATTCTGACATTTTTGGAGCTACTATAAAATGTATGCATTCATGATGTCTGCTCATCTCTAGTTTGATTAACTCTGTCATTTGGTGGACGGGAGTCCCCCAGTTAAGATCCCATCTACTTGTTCAAATCTGATTGGGCGTTTCAGGGCTTTAGTGTTTTTATTCAGTGATGGTGAGGTCAACAAGGCATCTGGAATACCCAGTAGCTATTATGGCTTCTATCTCCCCTGCATCCCCCCTGTCAGATTCCACCAACTTCACTTTAACTGTAAAAGGGGAAATGGCAGCACTCACCATGGGGTCATCTTCTTCATCAGCTTCTCTGGGAAGAATTTCTTGGGTTGGAAGTTCCTTGCTCCCTTCTGTGTGGAGGGGGCCTTCTACACATGTGTCTAGCAAACTGGCCAGTGTCTGGAGGCTTCTGTGGATTTTTTTTTACCCCTGACAGTTGTACTCGGCCTTGGTTGTGGAACTTGTAGAACAGGTGCAGGAGCCAGACTGCTCTATGAACAGTCTGGCCACATTGATAGCACTTTATAATCCTTGTGGGTTGGGTAGGAACAGTTTCAGCAGGTCTGGTCAGAGGCTGTCTGGCCACAGATCTCCTAGGAGAGCCCTCAGAAGGGGGTTTTCTTTGTGGGTTCCCTGGACATTGTTCCCTGGACATTGCATACCAATCCTGTAGTGTCCCTGGTCTTCTTCTAATATGGCATGTTTTTTTTTAATGTCTGGGTCAATAGCATTCTTGAAAAAGTGCAGAAGTAAAGTCCCATACAAAGTCATTTAAGGGTTGCTTGCCTTGTTTCATTTCCATTATTTTGTCTTCATTTTCTCCAATTCTATCAGGATTCTCTAACCTAATCCTAAGGAGTTCAATAAAGACATTGGCATTCTGTAGTTCTGGTGCTTCCTCATAATGCAATTGAGCTATCCAATCAGAAGCATCCCCTTTATTCATCCCATCTGTGATTGCAGGAACCAAGTTGCGATCTGTTGCATATTGGTTTCCAAACCGATCTATGTGGGACCAGATCTGAGTAAGAAAGTAAGCAAAAAGTTCGTGCCATCTGTCAAACGTTGCTTTGAAAGCTATTTGGGAGGGGACCACTGAGGGAGGTGGGTGGGACCACCATAGTAACTGCGGGCTGAGCTGGAATATATTGAGCCAGCTAGGGCATGTAGGGACCCTTGTAGGGTTGCTTCAAGGGGAGGCTGAATTGGCACCTGCTGAGCAGAGGCCGTCTGTTGCATTCTTCTCTGCAGTGGGAAGAGAGGGGTGGCTGCAGTCTGTTGCCTGTGCAGATCCTTTTGCTGAGAAGGGATCGCTGCTTCTCTTTGGGCCCAGGGTGCTCCTGAACCAGGTGGTGCAATGGGTGCTGGCATCCACTGGCATTGGACTTACCTCTGACCAGGATAAAATCCCCACCCTGTAGGGATACTCTCTGCAGGGGATAGTCTCTTTTCTGATTGTGGAGGGGGGAGGATTTGGGGCAATGTTGGCTGTATCTGCTGTCTCTCCCTTGCTTCTTGGGCCTGCTGGGCTGGGCCAATTCTCAGGCCACCCCCAACCAACACCACACTGATTCCCCTGTCAATTCTCGGACTAAGGAAAGTAAAGGTGGGCTGCATTAGGACCCAGCTCATCTAGAGAGTTTGTGGCTGTGAGACTGTGAGCCCTGTGAGACAGGGCTGGAGAAAGAAAAGCGTTCAGGCAGCTCTGTCTGGCAGCTTCTCCATCTCCTGAGGTCAGTTGCCTGAATCCACCTCCTTGGGCCGGGTGTCTCCGTCTCTCCTTTGCAACCTGTAAAAAAATCTTCAGAAAGAGGGTAGGGAGCCTCAATTAGATCTCTGGTGTCCAGCCCCATAACCCCTTCTGTAGCTTCTTCCCTGTGTTTCATCTTCACTGAGTCTTTGCACTGCTCCATTTTTGGAATCAGTGCTGAGGCTCAGCACCCCTAGTAGCCCCCTTTTTGGGGTGCTGGAGTTCATTTAGAGATTTGGGATAATGTCAGTGTTCCAGCAATCCTCCTTTCCAGCCAATAACTCTGAGACAGACATCTCTCACAGTTTGCTTTATTTAGATAGTAATTGGCACATTGATGGAATCCCAAATTTGAAAGTTTTGGGCTTTCTGCAATATTCAAAACTACAAATCCATCCATCATCACATCACATGGCCCAGTCATGATCCGTCATAAAGTAAGATTCTTATTTCATTCTGCACCATGCTCAATGACCTTGAACTAACAAAATAATTTTATTTTGTCTACTTAAAGATGCTCAATTTAATCCCCCCCCTCCCACTTTCTCAGGCTTGTGGCAGCATGGGAGCATTGAATCTCAATATGACTTCGAAAGCTGATATATGGAATGTTTCTACATATTAAGCAATACAGAAAAAGTTAACAGACCCATTTTATATATTTATTTATTCAGTCCAGGCCTGGAAAACTTTACATATCTATAAGATGTGCATAGAGGGGGATATTCCATCCATTGTATCTTTTCCTATGATTAAAATTATTCCTAAGAAAGGCCACTATTGATAATGTTCTCGTTTATGGATGAGGATAATGATTTCCATTGGCAAAAGGTTGGAAGACTTTCCTAAAGCCATGGAACCCAAAAGAAAATGAAAGATTGCTGACAGAGAATGTAAAGTTATAGAAACTGCATGTGAAGTTCTAAAGAGGCACAACTAACCACTTTTTTTTAAAAAAAAAAATCAAGTTATGCACACCTAAATCTAGATTCAATAACATCATGGTAATCATTTTGGTCCAGGTATTGGATTGATCCGCTCAGCCAGTTAAGGGAAGCAGCCTTGTTTTGGACAAGAAACTCTCAGCCGATATTATTAACAGGTCACTTCTAAGGAAGGGATTCTGTATATTCAGAGCTGCTCAGCAAAAAGCTTTGGTCCATGCTTCAGTGTTGGAGAGTCCCAATCCTTTGGATTTGGGGCAGAAGCTGCCTCATAAAGGTGGCGGAGGAAGGGGAGACCATCTGCTGGATAGAGGGGAGTCTCAAATCCCCTCCCCAGCTTTGCAATTACTCCCTCCTAAAGATGCCTGAAGCGGGGTCTAAAATGACCACCCTGAAGGGGAAGATTGGACTGGAATAAGATTGTGCAGGAGAGAATGAAAGAAGCAAACAGCAGGAGGAACAGGACAATATAATTAAATGGAAGTTACCCCAAGGTTTAACATTTCAAAGAATTCTTAAGAAAGGATTTAAAGCAGCAAATTGAAAGAGGAAAAAAAGATGTGAATTGCCTTTGACAGCGCAGAGCTTCAAACTGAGAAAGGTAGAAGCTGGAGGAGGAATCATCTAATCAACTTGGATAAGTATATCTTGTTTTTATATTGGCACTGATAAAGGTAAACTATAGATTGTTAAAGAGAAAATTTAATATCAATTGGATTTGACCTTTTTGAAAGATTGTGGTTGAAAAAGCTCTGAATAATCGGGAAGGAAGAAGGAAAAAAGGAGGTGTGGACTTGTCAGAACAAAGAGTGCCATCTGAGTTAAAACTAACTTGTTTTCTTTTAAGCCCCTGTCACAGAGCACCAACGGATGGAAAGAGGATGTAAAATGGAGAGAAACACTTGCCATCTGTTGGTTAATGCAATGCATCCGTTCTGTACTCACTGCGTCCATTTTTCATACTCTCTATCCATCCAGCATCCATCTACTGACATTTCATCCGCTCAAAAAGTTTTGAGCTGCACAAAACTTTTTGAGCGGAAAATGTATCCAACGCGTCCGTTAGACATCCACTACGCATACGGGGAACATCGTTAGATGTCCGTCGTCATCTGTTACACGTCCGCTATATCAGCTAGGCATCCGCTGCGCATCCGCGCAACTCGCATCCACTCCAGCAGAAAACGGAAGCAAAATGGATGCAGAATGGACATGCAGCGTTAGTAGCACGGACGTAGAAAGGATGAAAGCGGATGCAGCTTGCATATAAAGCATTAAAACGGAAAAAACGTTCATATAGGGGACGTATCTTGGATATTTAGGATGTCTGCAGGATGCCTAGAGGGTGCAAAAGGACACCAAGTGGAAAACCTATATTTCCTATTAAAAGGGGGATGAAATCACCTGGATCTCACTTTCAGTCCAGCAGCCCTGCTGTGCAGACCTCTTCAGCCTTCATCTTGCTCTTGCTCTCCACAGCATCCAGTCATTTCCACCATGGATCGTCACACACTCCTTTTGGTAGCCGCCATCATTCTACAACAGTGCGAAGCCATCTACAGGCTCTTTCACCTGTTCAGCGTGAAGAAAAGGAGGCGTACAAGAAGTGTCTGGGTCCGAAGATGGATCGCGAGAAGAGCCGAGTACAGACTGTATAACAAGCTGATGGTGGAGCTGAGGAACGAAGACCCTCGTGCATTCCAGAACTTCATGAGGATACTGCCAGCCATGTTTGATGAAGTTGTGGAGTGGCTGAGACCCAGGTTGACCAAGGCAAACACCAACTTCCGGCCCAGCCTGGAACCTGGGCTAAAGGTGGCACTGACTCTGCGCCACCTGGCCTCCGGGACCACGTACAGGAGCATGCAGTACGCCTGGAGGGTGCCACACAACACCATCAGCATTGTGGTCAGAGAAGTGATGCAGGCCATCATCAAAGAATACCTGGAGGAGCTTCTCCAGTGCCCCTCCACTGAAGAAGGCTGGAAGAAAGTTGCAGAACAGTGGTATCAGAAGTGGAACTTCACCCACACCGTTGGAGCCATAGATGGGAAGCACGTGGCCTGCAAAGCTCCAGCCAAGTCAGGGTCCACTTATCACAACTACAAGGGCTTCTTCAGCATCATCCTCTTCATCATGGTCGATGCTGACTACAAGTTCATGTACATCGATGCTTCAGGCAATGGGTCATCTTCAGATGCCCAGGTATACAATGCCAGTGACCTCAAGGGTAGGCTGGAATGCAACCTCATCATGGGTTTTCCAGATCCAGACCCCCTGCCCAACGACACACAAGATGTGCCCTACTTCATCGTGGGGGATGACGCCTTCTCCCTCAGAACCTACCTCATGAAGCCCTACACTTCCAGATGCCTCACCCGTGAAGAGAGGATCTTCAACTACAGGCTGTCCAGGGCAAGGCGGGTGGTGGAGAACGCCTTTGGCATCCTGGCCAACAGGTTCCAGGTACTTCTCACCACCATGCAGCATCGCCCACAGACTGTGAGGAACATCGTGGAAGCTTGCTGCATCCTGCACAATCTCATGCGCACCCGCAACCCAGTGTTGCAGAACAGGCTCGTGGACCTCCAACAAGGCAATGGGGACATGGAGCCTGGTGAATGGAGGCAAGGGCAAAACCCGATAGACACTGTGGATGTGCAAGGCCCCAACAGAGCTTCATGTGAAGGGAAAAAGCAGCGCAACCTCCTGAAACACTGGTGCAACTCCCCAGCTGGAGCAGTGGAGTGGCAAGACAGGATGGTAGATGCTAAATGGATGCTTCTTTCAGCCTGTCTCATCATACTGATGAGATTGTGCCATGTATGTTGAGTGGCCCTACAATGAACAGGGCATTTAATAAAAAGTTGTGTTTATGTTGAAATGTGTTGATGAATGATAACATTGTTATTGATAATAAAGGACCATAGATGTGGCACCTGGGAGGGTGGACCATACATACTATGCTTGCACTGGAGGTTTATCTATCCCACAGCTATTACCCATCCCACAGCTATTACCCATCTCAAAGGTATCCCTGCCCATCCCACAGGTATCCCTGCCCATCCCACAGCTATTACCCATCCCACAGGTATCCCTGCCCATCCCACAGGTATCCCTGCCCATCCCACAAGCATGCAAAGGCTTAAACCATTTCTAAAAGTTTCCACCAAGACTTTATTGACTAAAAGAACTGAAGCAAGTGTGTGAAGCAAAGATAATCTTTATTAATAACAAACTGTAAAAGCAAAATAACCCAAGTAAAGTGTCCCAAGCAAAGATAAAGTCAACAGGTAGCAATCCAGTCTCTGGCACTCTTCTCTTCTCAGTCACTCTGAGGCGTGCCCATAGTCTCAGGGGTGAAGGGCCCAGGTGCTGTGGAGGTGGCTGCTGCTGGAGTGCTGGTTGTCAGAGGGGCTGCTCCTCAGTGGTGGATCTCACCCTCCAAGAAGCTGCACTTGGCCATCACATAGGTCTCCCGGTCCGTCAGCTTGACCATGGCCTGGGCAGATTTCTTGAGGTGCAGCTTCCCGTACCAGGTGTGCATGTGCTTCCACCAGCCAAGGAGGACCTCCGAAGTGTAGCCCAGGCTCTCCGCCTTCTCTCTCCAAGCAGCCTGCTTCCTTTTGGTGTCTTGATAGAGCCTGTGTCCCTTCCGCCATAGATACTCGTTCTCCCTCAGCCATTCAAGCACCTCATCCTCATATTCCTTTTCAATGGAGTATTGCTTCCTCTCCTGTTCATGCATATGCCTCTTCCTCCCTCTGGCAGGGCCATCTGGGCCCTCATCAGAGGGGCTTCGAGGTTCTAGGGGCTGCTCCACCACACCACCAGCAGCAGCAACAACAGTAGCAGCAAAAGCAGGACGAGCAGCACCAGCAGCACCAGGAGCACCAGAAGCACCAGCAGCAAAAGCAGGACGAGCAGCACCAGCAGCACCAGGATCATCATCAGCAGAGTTAGCACCAGCAGCACCAGCAGCACCAGCAGGACCAGGAGCACCAGCAGGACCAGCAGGATCAGGAGCACCAGCAGGACCAGCAGCACCAGCAGGAGCACCAGCAGGACCAGCAGCACCAGCAGGACCAGGAGCAGTGCCAGCAGAAGCACCAGCACCAGGAGCAGCGCCAGCAGAGTAAGCACCAGCAGAAGCACCAGCACCAGAAGAGCAGCAGAAGCCCCAGCAGAAGCAGAGTCAGGGCCAGGGGGTGGGATGGTGGCCCTGTCCTTCTTGCCAGGGCTGGCAGCAGATGGCATAGGCTTCCTCTTCTTCCCCATGGTTGTTGGCTGGAGATGTGTCTGGCAGCAGGTCTTTCCTCTGAATGGTGACCTGCTTGCGAGCTGCATCCTTTTATATCCGTGGGGCTGACGCAATGAATCCTCCCCGCATGTGCAGTGAATGCTTCGCATCCGCTAGGCATCCGCTAGGCTTCCATGATGCATCTGCTTCATCTGCTAGGCATCCGCTCTGCATCCATTCCTTCCGCTGCGCGTCCGCTTCGCTGTGCTCCCCCGGAAGCCCTGTGGATGTGCCATCTGCTTCCATCCGCTAGGCTTCCGTGGAGCATTCGCTTTACATCCTGGCTATGTCCTCCCCCCGTCCGTTCCTTTCCATTGTTGTCCGCTCTGCTTATGCAAATTCGGGGCACTTTTGAGAGCGGATAACAACAGATGGAACATTTTCTCGTCCGCTGTGTCCTTTTTACATACGTTTTGCATCCGTCGGCCGATGTGACAGGCCCTTTAAAAAACTCTTTCTTAAAAATACAAGGGAAATTGATATAAAATAAGAATTTTGGAAAATTGAAACATTGAAACAAATAAAGAAACAGGGAGGTTCTACCCTTGGATTAATTTTTGGTTCTGATATGGATTTGGCATTGGATTAGCTGAGGATTAAAACTTGAGAGGAAGAAAATAAAAGTGGACTGTTGGAAATTAATTTTAAAGACACTATTTGGATTAACTAGAAAGCTGTAAAATGGTGATATCTCTTCAGGCATTAAAAATGGAACCTAAAAATATGAAAGAACCATTACAAGAACGAGGTGAAACTCTGGGCTTTGTTTTTAAATTTTTTGAAGATGCATGAACAACAAAGACAAAAAACAGAAGAGGAGGTAGAGCAAACCTCAGAAGGAGCCATCTTTAACTACCATTGAGAACAAAGAAATCTGGAAAGAAAGAGGAAAAGAGTTGGAAATAAATATCGGTGATTTGGGAAATTGAATAAAGAGGGCAATATCCGGAAAATTAAAAAAGGGGAAGAGTCAGCAGAAATTTGAAGGGCAGAAGGGAGTTATAAATAGAGAGGGGGTTAAAAAATGGATTGAAAGAATAAAAGAAAAAATATTAAGGGAAGGAAGGGAAAAGAAACAGGATTTGAGAACCAAGAAATATGGCAATTCTAAAAAAATAGGGAAAAATTAGACATAGTTCCATTAGACATCTTTAATTAGACATAGAGATAATTGCTGAATGATACTTGGAAAGGGGATTCTGCAAGGTGCTGGGGAGTAACATAAATAAATTTATAGTTGTAAAATGGGGACATATAGATTGACAAGATGGAAAATAGAATTGTTATTTTTTGTTAATGCTCTTTTCCTTTATGTATAGAGATAATTGTAATACAGAATAGAATATGTTAATTAAATATATTGAAATATACTGAGATAAAATGGAATGATATAGGAGAAGAGCTGAAATTGAATTAATATCAGGATTTAGGATTAAATCTGTCTGAAATTGTAGATAAACTTTATGAAATTAAGAAGAGGAAACCATGCAGAATCTGATTTATATATATTATGTAGTCTTAAAGGGGATTATTAATTTTAACGTTTTAGGCAATAAAATGTTAAACATTTAATAGGATTTTAAAGGGGAGATAATGAATATGGAACTTAGAGGTGGCATACTTAAAGTGATATTTTAAGGGGGGAAACCAATTTATAGTAGGAGTATTATTAATTAGAACTTAAAAGGATGGTACAAATGTGACAATTAAAAGTACTAAAGTATAATAATTATGAAGTTAATATATGAGAATTAAATAATGAGATAAGCATTTGGAATAATATAACAAAATAGAAAATGTACAAAAGCATTGTTAAGATAAGAAATTAAATATAAAAATTGAATATGTAACTATGGTCATATTTGTATGTACATGTGAAACCTGTAATCATGCTGTTCTCTAAAAAGAGATGTTAAAATGTGGAAAACTGAATAAAACTTGTTTAAAAAAAAAACAAAAAGCAGGAAAGAAATCCAATAAGAAAGAAATCCAATCTAAAATACACTGCTGAAGATGGAAAAGTAGCAGACCAGTAATTCTTGTAGTCAAACTTCATTTCTGAGTCACAGTAATAGGATGGTTGGCACTTGGCTAATTTCTATTGCCTTCCTCTCTTCCCCCTCTTTGTGTCTATAATCATATGTCAAGAGGTATTTATGGACATAGCTGATCACCAGCCAGTTCAAAAATAAAAGTGGCCAAGTTTTTGGGTCTCCTACACAATTAATAAATAGTGGCTGTTAGTCTCAAGTCTTAATTATAAACATCAATTTGATTCTTTCCCAGATTCAGAAAAATCTTGCTGGCTATTGGAACTTACATCATGGATACTTATTGGACTCGTAGTGTTTTTGTTTGTTGCCTGCATCTTTTCCTTAATAGGGTGTTTTAGAAGTGCGGTAAGTGATTTTCACAGCTTTCTTCAAGACTTGTTTCTGCCAAAGATAAAGTAACAGAGTTTCCATTTTATGAGATTCCTAGACATACAGTGTCAGCATGTGGAATGGAAACCCCTTTGATGAATAAATCCAAGCCATTTATTTTCTATTGGAATTCAGTCACAAGTGATAACATTTACTGCATAAGATGGAGTTGTTTATTTATTTTAGTCACCTCAAGTTTTAGAACTAGGGCAAAAGGAGAAAGAATACTATAAACATCAGTAAAAATATCCAAGAAAGCTATTCCTCTGATTGCTGGCTGCAAAAGAATTGATAAATAATAATGGATCCAGCCAAGCTCTGAAGTCATTTGGAAAGCATCCAGCAGAAAGTGAACAGGGGTAGTAATCCTTTTATTTTTATTTTTTTACTCTGAATTTGCCATTATTTTACTTTTGTATACTTTTGGTGATTTCAAAAAAAGAAAAGAGTGAAGATCACTCATCAAAATTATTAATCAGAAACCCACATCATCTCCTTTTTTTTCCAGGTTTGCCAATGTGCCAACACTTATGAAAACAACACTGAATATATGTCCATGGCGGCAGTAAAACCTAGATGAAAATGCAGTATCCAGAGAAAATACATAAAGTGGGTTCCATGAAGCTGTGGGATCAAATATGACCTTGGACTTAATTTACTTTCAAGGAGTTGGTTTTCTCTCCTTGCTTACCTCTGCTTCCTAAACAGCCAGCTTTGGCTTCATCAAAAAAGCTTGAAAAGCAAGAAACTACTTTGAATGAACCCAGCATAACATCTCCATGCCAACAAGATTCTTCTCCACTTATTAATTTTGCATTCCTCCTTAATGCCAATTCCAGATACTAGGAGTGCCTTGTCTACTGTTATTTTTCTGTTATGAATCAAAGACTCAAAGATTAATGGAAATATGGAATATTTTATCAAAAATATTTTTTTAAAAAAATTAAAATGATTTTATAACATTCAGAGTTTGGGTTTTCTGTATGAATTCCTGGATAAGCCAGGAAGCATAAAATATGAGAAATGTCCAACTGGTCAAATTGTAAAGCATTCCCACACTTGTTTCCAAGTTGGCATAAGAAAGAGAGGGGGTGGTTTCCAATGTTGAGTTTTGGCCTCAGATTTTTTCAGTTGAAATTGGGCTGGAAGAAAGTAGAAGAGGTTACTGCTGTGTTTATCTTAGCTATTCTTTATGGACTAAACACCTAGAATATATTTTAAAGTCATGAATGTTATAACTTGATCAAAATTGAAATACTGCTTTTAATCAGATTTTATTTCTTTGATTTTCCTTAAACAACTAAGAGAATCTGCTTCAAGGAAGTACATAATAAAATTCTAAAGAGCTAAAGTTCTAACTTCCGTATTGAGATGTGCCTTGGGATAATTCCTCAGGAAAAGCTGGGATCTGAAAATCAAGTGGATTTTCAAGGTTTCCCACCCTTTGGAACATGAAAATGAGCTTAATTTTGAAACCTGAGCTCTGCTCAATCCCTGCCAAATTGAGTTCTACCTTCCATTTTGAGATATGCCTTGGGATAACTCCTCAGCGAATGCTCGGATCCAAAAATTAAATGGATTTTCAATGTTTCCCACCCTGCAGAACATAAAAATCCGAGCTCTGCTTCAAAAGTTATGTATTCATACTAAATTGAGTTTTACCTGCCATTTTGAGATATAACTTGCGATATCTCCTCAGGGAAAGCTCGCAGCAAAAATCATGTGGATGTTCAGCCCTGCCAACTCTCACGGTTCTACCGTGAGTCTCACAATTTTTTGTCATGTCTCACGGTCTCATGACAAGGCTCCTCAATCTCACGCCAAATTCAAAATGCTTTTTTTTTTTTATAACCACCATTATATGGTGGTGAGGAGGGCCCGGAATACTCTGGTTCAGCCAGCGGTTATTTCAGTCCAGTGGGTTCAATGACCACTTGGAAGGAAAATCCCCACTTTCTCCCTCTCGGTGGCCATGCCTCAATTTGCGCCGGAGCAGCGACTAAGCGAGGTGGCTTCCCGCGATGACACTCCCTGTCAGCTGGCCCTTAGCAGCCCTTGCCTCAAGTAAAACGCGCTCGAAGTCGGGCGCCATTTTTCTCCCTGGATGGACAATGAGCCGTAACTTTTGCCCTGCCGCCTTTTCCCTCTGGGCTTCACTTCTGCTGTTCAGGGAAGTCGCTCCCAAAGCCCTGCCCTCCCAGAATCTTTCTGACAGTGAGCCTTGGTCTTGGCCAATCTTCGCAGGATGTTGAGTCGGCGGTTGATCGCCACCGTGTTGCTCAGAACGGGATAGCCTGACAGATCGAAGTTAATTGAGGGAGGGTGTTTCTGTGCTGGGATGTACTCGAAAATAGTTATAACTTACCTGTTCCCAGCTCTTGGGGAAATGTCGGTAATTACGCCATTGTAACAGGAGGGGAAAACTCAGAAATAAAACAAAGATTCGGGACTTTGGGTAGTAATAGAAGAAAGAACGCTGAGGCCAAGGTTGTTTGTAATTTACATACTAAATTATGACTGATGCGTTATCAGTTCTAAAATTGGTCATAACTAAATGTAATTTGGGATTATTGTTTCGATTTTGTACCTCATATACCCATGGATTGAAACACGGGTAAAAGATCTTATATCTGATGGAATTAAGTTTGAATATTTATGTGGAATGTTTCAAATGACCGTGAATCTCACTATTTTTTATAGAATCTCCAGATATTTTTTCATGGGTCTCCAGATTTTCCTTTATCAGAGGTTGGCAGGTCTGGATGTTCATCGTTTCCCACCCCGTAGAACATGAAAATGAACTTAATTTTGAAATCCGAGCTCTGCTTCAAAAGTTATGTGTTCCTACTAAATTGAGTACTCCCTTCCATTTTGAGATCTTCCTTTAAGTTATACCTTCCATTTTGAAACATGTCTTGGGATATCTCCTCAGGAATAACTCGCAGCCGAAAATCATCCGGTAGTACAATGTTTCCCACCCCGTAGAACATGAAAATGAGCTTAGTTTTCAAATCCGAGTTCTGCTGCAAACTTTATGTATTCCTACTAAATTGAGTTCTGACTCCATTTTGAAATCTACTTCTAAGTTATACCTTCCATTTTGAAACATGTCTTGGGATATCTCTTCAGGGATAGCTTGCAGCCGAAAATCATCTGGTAGTACAATGTTTCCCACCCCGTAGAACATGAAAATGAGCTGAGTTTTCAAATCCGAGCTCTGCTTCAAAAGTTATGTATTCCTAGTAAAT
>BLBF01000016.1:0-13282 GCA_015471245.1 Laticauda colubrina
ATTCTATTCTATTCTATTCTATTCTATTCTATTCTATTCTATTTTATTCTCAAGGTCAAAGCCAACCTTTTGAACTGGAGCAAGAAGCAAATTGGCCACCAATGCAGTTCGCAGAACAGAGGCTGAAACATGTGTCATTTGGGGGGTTGGAAGACGTAACTGCTTGTTCCGCCTCACTCTGCACCAGCTGAAACTTCCAAATACTCTTCAAGGGCAGCCCTATGAAGAGTGTATTAAAGTAGTCCACTTAGGACAGAGGTGTCAAAGTCAAGGCCCATGGGCCAAATCTCGCCTGGGGTGCCCTTAGATCTGGCCCATGGGCCTGCCCTGGAAGACTGACAGTGGAGGACTGACTCACGGGGCTGTTTTCGCTGGCAGAGGGTTGCAGGAAACCATCACAGCCTAAAGTGGAGCTTGGGAGGGCTACGGGTGGCCCTCCCAAGCTTCATTTTTGCTGGCAGAGAGTTGCAGGAAGTTGTCACAGCCAAAAATGGCACTCGGGAGCTCATTTTCGCTGGCAGGCACCCTTGACACAAGTAACATTGAACTGGCCACACCCACCCTGGCCATGCCTCCCTGCCCTCCGAGGTCAAACACAACCCTGATGCGGCCCTCAATGAACTCGAGTTTGACACCCCTGATCTAGGAGGTAAACAGGTAAATGGGTGACCAGAAGCAGAGCTTCCCAGTCCAGGAACAGATGCAACTGGCACACATCATAATCATGAAACTGTGCAAAGGTCTTCCTGCCATTTTTGTTGCATGCACATCCCCGATCTGAGACTCATACATATTTTTATGCAATAGTCCACTGTATGCATTTGTACGTGGAATTATACAATACACAATGTTCTAAAGAAAGTAATGTGTTTAACAGAGACTGAATGGACTTCAACTCCTAACAATACAGATATAAATTAAACTGTCAATCATTTGGAAGCCTGCACTCTCAAATAGAAAGATCTCCACACCACAAACCAGGCAAACACCTGAGCACAAACAGACTCCCTCTGATGCCTCCAACTCAAACACCCCCCCCCACCAGGCACCCAGGTGAAACCTAGCTTCCTAATGGATAGCAGCTGTCCTTTCATACGAAGCCAAGCTGCACTGAAAGCCTCCAACATAAGAACAGAGTGTTGCCAGTCAATCAAAGCCACAAAACAGACAGAAGAAACCAGAAACACCAATCAATCAAACTCCAAGTCCAATGAACACAGACCAAAACTCCCAGGCAATCAGAATAGGCCAGCCTCGAATTTGAAACCAAAAGCTGTGACACCCACATCCATACAGAAGCCTGATGATGGCAGATGAGATTCTGCTGAAACGTTGCTACAACTTTGAAAGCACTACAATGACGTGGGATAATACCCGAAGGAAGCTGAAAAGCACAAATTAAATGTAGACATATACATTAAAATAAAACAATGCAGTATGACAATAATTGAACATAGGAAAGCCAAATGTTTCTGCTAGTGCATTTGTTCCAAAACCACAAGGTGTTAAAAGTTGCTTGAAAAGGCACAAACATTTCTGTTGGAGGTGAATTAATCCTGATCTGCCACTTTTCTAAATCTTTTGTTTTGAGAACTTGCAGAAGGATTAAGGTGAATTTGTGTAATTATGTAAGCGATTGGACTTTTAGCTATTTTTCATACGTGCTGTCAGATTTGCATAACTTCTGGGTATCCCCAGAAAGTCAAAACACAGATTTTATTTGCAGATTAACGTTTGCAGGACCTGTCAAAATACTCTTCTTAGAGATCCACTCACAAGGATGTTTACAAGTTGTCTTTGACTTGTGACTTTTTGTTCAGTGACCAATCAAAACTATGATGGCACTGAACAAAGGAGTTCACCTGCACCCAGCGGTGGGATTCTGCCAGTTCAGACCAGTTTGGGTGGACTCCTGACTCCGAAGATCGGCTGGGAGCGAACCTGTTCACTCCGATGATCATGTGGGCCTGCCCGCCCTTCCCTATGCTGCACTAACCTTTATCGTCCCAGCTGATCAGCATGGAAGAACGGATTGCCGCTCCTCAGCTGTGTTACTCCCCTGAAGCAACATAGCAGGTAAGGATTTTTGCATTGCTGTTCACATGCGCGCAAAATGTCTGTGCATGCGCAAAGTGAGTGATCACTGTACCGGCAACATCCCACCCCTGCCTGTACCAAAAGCTAAGCAACTGTAGCACCCTACGGTGTCGCCCACCTATCTTGCCCACCATCGCGTCTGAGGGGCACACAACATGGATTTTGTAACTTGTTAATGAACGCAGTCACTTTGTATTTTAATTTAACTTATTTTTCTGTCTATGGAGATTCTCAGACATTCAGGTCATGGTTGTTTCCATTTGCTCCATCTCTAGGTGTTTCTATAATGATTCTTCCATAGAGAACCAGAGGCCTTTTCATCCTTCTTTGAAGGAGGGGCTGGGAAATGGGTTCTCAATCCAGGCCTGGACTGCAGCTTCAGCTCTCCGAGGCTTTGAGAAGAGCGGTGGGCTTCACCAAGGAAGAAAGGCTTCGTTTTCCAAAGATGGTTGGAGCTGCATGGGCTGTTTCTTCGGCTGCGTGTGATTGTGTGTCCTTTTTGTTGCTCAAGGTAAAGAAAAAATGCTCATAGTGCCATCTTGTGGGCCAAATGCACCTTTATTTGTTGTAAAATGAAGAAAATGCATCCAAACTATTCTTCTGCACAACCAAATTTCATCAGAAGAGCCACCTTCCCACAGAGAGAGAGAGACACTGATTTTAATGCCCACAGAGGTTCAGTCTGTAAATCTCTGCAGGGCCATTAATGAGATGTCTGCAATATATACAGTATATATGTATAGGGAAATTCACACCAATGATGTGATGTATTCCACTATCATTCTTTTTTCCTTTCTTTGCCAAACACATGTTTTATTTTATTATTTTTACTTGTTGTTTGGGCGGTAATTTTATTCACATTCTGGGAATGAGCTTTTTTTTTTTCTTTTTTTCTCAGAAATTTTTATTAGGTTATAAAATAAGATACAAAATACAAAAGAAAATAGAAAACTGAGGGAAAAGGAGAAAAGAGAAGTAAGGAAGTGCTGGGGGGAAAAATTGTTGACTTCTGACTCTGCCTGTTGAAGTAAAATAAAACAATAACATCAAACTGCAATTTTTTGCTTTTTCATAATCATATAAACTAGCCATTTCTATAAAAACAAATCAATCTAATTGTTAAAATGCAAAGTCAAAGTTTCATTTTTTTCCATCTCAAGGACAAAGTTCAGAAGCTGTCTCCATGTGATAAATCTTTTCTTTTAAGTCAATTTAGCCATTTCTGCCAACTCCATCAGCTTCTGTAGCCATCTGTCCATGGTAGGAAAAGAAACGTCCTTCCATTTTTGTGCATACGGTGGACTTGCTGCTATCAACATAGATTCTTGTCCAGCTCTTCTTTATATCGTGCTGGCTTTCTTGGTTTAATGTGGGCTTGCAGTTGCTTACTTTTCTTGAAATCTGCTTTGGAAACAATAACTTCCTTTTATCAGCTGGGGGTCCACTAATCGGTATTTCTCTTATTTCTCAGTATTTCTCTTACTAAAGTCTTCCCCATTGATTTTGCTGACTGTCAACTGCCAGCAGTTGGATTATCACCTGCTCAAGTCATTTATTCTTCTGAAGTTGGAAAAAATGAGGACCCAGATTGTTGGGGGCGCTAGGCTGTAAACACTCAGAGAGGGTTGTAAAGCATTGTGAAGCAGTTTTTAGGTCTAAGTGCGATTGCTGTTACTGTGGAATCTGCTCTGCCACGTTTCCATTCCACTTCCACAAGTCAATGTTGTATTATTTAGGAGGCCTCTCAGAGCCCAGGGCATCAAAAGCTGCTGAGCATCACTGGCCTTCCAGAGGCCCCACAAGTGCTGCTGTTGGTGCTCTTTCTGAACCAACTTACAATGCTCCTTTGTTCTTCAGCTGCTCCCTTAGAAGAGGACATCATGGGTACTGCTGTGTGCAACTTCTCCACATCTCCTTCACAAACGGCAGAGAGACGAGCCTCCTGTGAGTGGAAACCTAAACTTCCCTGCACCCCTCACTCACTCCACCTTCCAGCCAGGGCTGCTCATTGCTCTGCAGTGGACTCAGAGCCAGGAGTCCTCCATCACTTACAGGAGCCACGGAACAAGATTTTGGGACTTGCGTGTGCAAATGCTCAGTATTCCTACTGAGTGGTCCAAGACAATCTGTGCAAAGTAATAAATACATAGAATGTGCAAAATACTCCACAGATTTATCTAATGCATTTAATTCTTTTTTTTTTCTCTCTTCTTGGAGTTGAAAACAACAAAGCCAAACAAATCTTTATACGGCATCTCTATCCACTCCCATTCTTTGGTTTGCAAAGACTAGCTGCCTATCTGGAGATATTTTTGGTGCCTGAATGGTAGCTACATTGCTTTTATTTGTTACAGATTGTGTGAGTGTATGTGTGTGTACATGGATGCGGGTATGCTGCTTCCAGATAAATTGCTTTTAAGAGGTTAATAAAAGCCATAGTGGCGCAACCTGCAATTCTCTCTGAAAGAACTAAGGAAATTAAATTTGATGTATGTATAAACACAAAAAGACAGATAGTAACATTTTTTATTAAATATTACAGCGGATCAAAAAGTACAAAATATCTTCTGCTTGCTATGCGTTTGGGAAACTATTGGCACATAATACAGTATCAAAAGCATTAATACATACAATTTTGAAAAACATACAAAAATTGAATGTTTATACTTGGCTCAGGTTTTAATTGTTTCTCGTAGCGTTAAATTTAATCAATGCGAAAGGTTACTCAAATAACCCTTTTATATATTTTTTAAAAATGAGGAACTTTGTGACATTATTGGGCCATTTTTTTTCTATTTACAGATCATCACCTTATCAAGCATATAACCTATAGTAACATAAATGACAAAAATGTGTACACTGTGTACAAACAAAAGAATGCTTAAAAGAAGGCATGAACAGCCTGTAGATTACGCTGCCTTTGTTCGGTCATATTTATAATATATTGGGGAGGAGGAAATACATGTAGAATATCAAATATATTTACAGCAAACATCAGTTAACTGCTCAAGATATGCTTCAGTTCTGCAGGCCTGACTTTGGAGACACATTTTCCCCACTCTAAGTGATACAAATCATGAAAAGGGGCAAATTTGACCGTCCCTATTGCAATGTGCAATAGCTTTACTTTGAAAAGAAATAGATTGTGCATGCCCTTAAAATTACTTGGTACAAACGTTTCAGAGCTTTCAAGGTGCACATTAAAGATGCAGCTGCTTCAATGGGTCAACCCAGGAAAGACACCGTATTTTTCAAGCTCACGTGGAAACATGATGGGGAGGGAGGGAAACGGCTGCTCCTTTGAAAAGGTGAGATGTCCCAGAGCAGCCATTTCCTCCACGTCTTTTTGAAATTGGTCCCCACACATTGGGGCAAACCTCATCCATCTTCTGGCCACCTCCAGTCTTGGAGCCAAAGGGGAGTAAGCAGGCATGGGAGACCCCAGTAACAGCCCCTGCCAGGGAAGGGATTGCCGTCCACATAGCCAGATGAGGATGAGCAGGATGCCCTCACCCATACCAAAATCTCTCGAGCTGCTTTGCAATCCTGTTGCCCAGCTGGATGCAGAGGTGGCTCTTGGGTGGGGCGAGGTGACTCCAGGAGCAGGAATGTTCCTCTAACAAGGGTGCCAGCTGAGATCTTTTGTTCATGCAGTGGTTCAACAAGCCAGGAGACGTATAGGTTTTATTGGGGGCTTTATTAAAATGGCAAACTGCTCTCTGTTCTAATTATGATCATAAGTATCCAGCTGCAAAGTGCCTCGCCCAGTATAACGCCTTTAGTTTTTAACAGGATGTTATATGAAAAGCATTTTTCTTTGTCTTTGATCTTACCAGCTTTCAAAATCTTGAAATCCCGAGCAGAGTGCATTGAATTGCAACACTTCTGGGAAGCAAAGTCCACTCCAGAGATTTCTTCCTTTCTGCTGCCAATTAGATTTTGCTCATTCCTTTGCCTGTCTACTAATAACAATGGCTTGATTGCACAAAGAAAAACTTGTGCAATTCTATTCACTCACAAGGCCTCTTGAACTCAAACAAAGCCCCATTGAAGACACAAAAGTGGTCATCTGCCAGTAGAAAATTTAAGTCTTAATAGAAATGGAATCTTAAAACAAAGAAGAGAAGACAGACTTCCTGCTCCCCACAAGGGAGCCCGTCATGCCGTCGCGACTTCCTGTTTGCCCTCAAAATGGCCAAGATATTGTGAGTTTTCTAAAAATAAATGCTTTTTTTTTTTCTGAACCAAAGATGGAAATAACTCTCCACCAGGATGCTTTCCAAACAGTCTTGAATTGTTTCCAAAATAATGCAGGGAAAGAGAGATGGTGATGGGCCAAGTCAGCCCATTGGTTACCCGGCCCAACTTTCAAAAACCAGCTCCATCCCCAGTGAGGGGTTAGGGTGACCATGGCAGGCAGGCAGGCCCCTTTGCCAGCTGCCCCCACCCCCAAAAGGTTAGGCAGGCTGTGGGATTCAAGGGGAGATGGTCGTGGCTGATGGGTCTCCTACCACCAGCAAAACAGGGTGGAGGGACAAAAAATTAGGACAGGAGACGCCTCCAAGCAGTCAGTTTCAACCAGCCTTTCTGAAAATTATGCCGATTCCAAAACCAGCTGCAGCTCCTGATTCCCCAGCCTGGCCAGCCACCTGCTTCCCCACCTTGAGCACGATTGCTCATGATGTGCCACTGAGCAAGCCTGTTGATTGGGGGGGGGGAGGGTGGTCTTTGTATTCACTATTCAGCCAATAGGAACATCCCCCCTCCCCACATTCCTGGCAGAGTTATGTGCTATGTTCTACAACCCTGCTTATGCATCGCCAGTTAGTATAATTATGCACAGGATAAAAGCATTTAACTGAAGGTAACAATAGCTATTACTGTGTGTCTCTCCCCCCCCCCCCCCCCAGTATATATATATAAAGTAGCTTACATTATATATCGCGACAGGCTTTGAATCAGTCAGTTTTAATATAGGATGTTGGGCATGCAGGCCAGTTGCATTTTAAGTCGTTGCCACTAGATCCCATTGGTTGGGTGATTTACTGCCCTGGACCCAAATTCAGATCCTGGCCTTGCTGGGGGCTTCCTTCAACCTAGGCCTTTCTGCACAGAAGTCCAGGGCAAAGGTCAAGCAGGGGAAAGAGCACCAGCAGCCCCTCGTAGGGGGCCGGGTTGCCCTCTCCTGCCTGGAGGCTCAGAGCTGCTGCTGTGAATTTGGGCTCAGCTGCTCTCCAGAAGAAGTGATGCCAGCCTGGAACTTCTGGTCTGGCTCGCGGCAAGCGAGAGACGAGTCTCTTTGGGCCACCCTGCAGTTCCATAGGCAGCCACCTGGGAGCGCTCCTTGGCCTGAAAGGCTCGATCCCGCTCTCAAAGGGAAACCTCCCGCAACAGCTGGAGCGAGGCTGGATGTGGTCTGGAGAAGGATGCTCTTCTGCTGCCAGAGTCAGGAGGGCTGGCACAACCCCCCCCCCTTTGATCACGACCTGAACCCCCATCAGGAGCCCCAGAGGTGGTGGCTGTTGCTCTTTCAGCGAGGGAGGGAGGAAGAACTGGCTCCGTGCAAATTTTAATTCGGATCTGCGTCCCCTGGACTAGGAGTGGATCAGAGCGCAGTTATTATTTTTTTATTATTATTATTATTTTTCACACCGCGCTATTCTTTTATGCAGTTTCATGACTAAAACAACCTGTTTTTAAGGTAAAAATTTCTTGAGAATTATGTACTTTGAGAGAAAGTATGTTAGATATGTAATTGAAACAGATGTTTAGATACATTTTTGTGTGGGTGTGGTTTATTCTTTTTATTATGTTTTATCACAGTGGAATGCTGAGATGGGATGGAGGCGATTCATGAAGAGCGCAGGCGAAATGGCATACAGTGAGACAGGCTGGACCCAGATGGAGCCATCCATGCTCTCCCCCTCTGTCTCCCACCCCCACCCCCATTGGACATGGCTGTCCTTCAAGCTGGGAGCTCCGCAGCAGGAGCAATCGGGGCAGATAGGATGGAGGCGCATACACATATGCCAACACACCCAGGGCCATAAGTTTTATGGCCAACACACAGGTGGGCCATAAAACGAGGGGTTTTGCTAAACAACTTGTGCAGACTCTGGAAACCATTGTAATCGGGGAGAGGAAGACTGAGATGCTCCCTGGCCTGGCTCAGCGGAAGAAAGTTGTCGGGTCCAAAGCTCTGAAGTTTTGTACATTACCCTGTAGCCCTTATGACTGTTAGAAAGCCAAGGTTTAACGCATTTTGGGGGAATCTGGCCCAGATCAACCAACCAAGAATTCAAGCAATTAATGGCTAGACTAGCTCTTGGATAATGCTTCCTTGACTCTGCTTTGAAGAGATCAGCCAGGCTCTATATTCAAGGGATGCCCTTGGGTGGCAGGATCCCAAGCACCACGACCTAAAATGTTCTCTCCTTTGTCTAATGGCTGTGGCTGAAGTTCTCGACACAGAGCTCTGCAACCATTGTGGAAACTCGTCTGCATGCCAACGTTGCTGATGGTGCATGGGAGGCTTCCTCTGGGGATGCAAGATCGAGCACTGCAGTTCGTGACCAACAGCCGGCCTTGAGATAGGAGAGCCGCAGGCGGCAGCTGTGCGGGTGGAGCTGCTCCGAAGGATCGAGATACAGGACCCAGCAACCTCAGGCTGAGAGGAATTGGGATTTTTTTATCATAGTTGGCTTCTGTCCCATGAAAATGGGTGTAACCTCCCCCCCCAAGCTGCCTTCAAAATATAAGCAGAGGAGGAAAGGCAGAGAGAGAGAGACAAATGCAAAGTTTAAAAAGCCCTTAATATCCAGAGCCTCCTTTCGTGCACTAAAAAAACAAAAAAACAAAAGGAAAAGGAAAAAAAATGTGGCAAATAAAAAGGAGCTGTTTAATTTTGTTTTCTTTTAAAAAAAACAGCACATGATACGCGGAAAATAAGAACTTACATAAATTATACAAATGAATTTGACACGGGTCGTTCTTGTTTCTAGAGCAGATATGTACAGTCTAGTTTGTGTTTCCTTTTTCTGTTCTGATAGTGTTAAGATGAACGCTGACACAGTTTTTCTATACATTGCATTGATTTGAACTCTGAAATGGTACCCAAAGAAGCAACCTCCCCAGGGGGCATTTCCTGCCTTCCTGATTTATCTGAGAGGTTTCAAGGCTGCTGCCCAGCGGTAGGGGTGGAGGTGGGGCAAACCGAGAGGGCCCTCCCTCTGAGTTGGGGCCCAGGCGCACCTAAGCTTCGGCTGCCAGGAAACCCTGACCCTCCACAGCCCTTGGTGCAGCCGGAGGCGCACCAGTGAGAGGCTCGGGGGAAGCCAGCAATCTGGCCTCAGGCCCAGCTTAAGCCGGAGCCATGTCTCAGTCAGACCCAAAGCGCTCAGCAGGGAGGAGCAAAACCGCTTATTGGTTAGCACAAATATCGATATACTTGTTTGCGAGACAGGATTGCGGGATAAAGGAATGTTATTTGCGGGATGCCGTCTTTCAGGAGCATTTACAACTTTGTGCTCGGGTGTACAGAGGAGAGCTGGGAGGGGGGGAAAGCAGGCTGGGGGTTCAGAGCCGCCAGAGGATAAACGCTGTTGTGCAAAAGGTCCCCGTAGGAGCTGCCCACAGGGGAGGCTGCTGCCAAGTGCCTGTAAAGCTGCTGAGAGCTGCCTGGGGAGGTAAGGAACTGTCTGTGCACCATGAAGGAGTGGAGCGCAAAGGGTGGCACCAGAGGGGAGAGGGCAGCCTGGTTTTTCAAGTACTGCAGGGGGTGGGAGTAGCTGGCCGCTGGCATGCGGCTGCCTAGGCCACCGCACAGGGTCCCTGGGTACAAACTTGTGAAGATGGGGCTGGAGAGAGGGAACTTTTGGCCCTCCAGCGCCCCGCCTGGGGGTGGGCCATGCACTGGCTTGCTGCCCTCCATGTCCTGTTCTTTGGAAGGGGCTTCCTTTGGTAAGCGCAAGGGTGAGACTGCTCGGACCTTCTTCTCCAAAAGGCCTTTGTCCAGGTCCTCCAGGCTGCGCTTCAGAGGGCGAGCTGCCCCGATGCCCTGAGCCATGGCTTTGTGGCTCAGGACCGGGTGTACCATCCCATCCAACTTTCTTGGGGCTGGCAGCTTGCAGGCCCTCAGAAGGGGCTCCCCCTGTTTCTTTGGGGCAGAGACCGTCATTGGGGAGACCCGACAAGCCTTTGGATTGCCATCCACACTTAGAGTCTGGCCAGTCAAGGAGTGGAACCGGGCAGCGCTTTTGCCCTCCTCTATACCCCCAGGTGAACCCCGTAAGAGAGGGGCTCCCAAGGTTTTACTGGTCTGTTTGTGGCCCCCTTTGGGAAGACTCAGATCTGTGGGCTGATCATCCAAGGAGGTTTCCCGGGAGGTCTTGTTTTCTGGCTGGTGCAAAGGCGGGTGGTAGCTGAGTAGTCGCCTGTCCTGGAGCTTATGGGGAGGGAACCCGGCAGCATTTTCCCCGTATACATCTCGGGGGAAGTACTTGGAGCACGGCTGGCCACCCAGGTGCTCGGCACGCCTATAGAGGCTGTGGAGGGGAGGGGAGGCGTAGAAGTCTGCCAAGAAGCCTGGCACGTGTGAGTGGTGCAGGGCCCTCCTCTCATTCATTCGCTCCTTCATATCCTGGATTTCTGACTTCAGTGCGTAGGATTCTGCCAGGGCACTCAAATGCTGCTTAGAAAAATCACAACATTCGGAGTCTGGTTTCTTGAGCAGGGAGTCGTGTCGGTAGGCATCGTGAGTAGGCCTCCTGTCCTCCACAGTCTTGGGTTTAAAACTCTGCACATGTTGGATGACCGATGGCCTGCTGACCACTGCACTGTCCATTGAGTGCCTGGGAGACAGCAGTCCTGGCCTGCCGGACAAGAGATCATCCTTGCTGAACTTCTTCTTGCTGATCAGTGGTGGTGGGGAGCCATACGGGTAGCTGCCACAGGATAGGGCTGCCCCACTCACCTGGGAGAGGAGCTTCTTTTTTGCCAGAGGGGACATGATGCCTGGATTGCCCTTGGAGTAGAGTAATGAGGTGGAGCCAAATCCGGGATCCCCATTGAAGGGACTCGGGAGGTCCTTCTCCTTGAACATGTCGAAGTTCTGCACCACCATCACTTTGGGGCTCTGCTTCAAGGCACTGTGGATGTCCTCGCTGCCCAACTGATCCACTTTCACCGTGCAGTTGGCAATGTAGTCCGCCATCTCTGGGATTTTATCATCTTCCACCTCGTTCTGACTTGGGAGGGGCAGCTGGAGGCTGGGGAAGCTGCTGAAGGGGATTTCCTGGGCCTCCTCCTCTTCCTCGAGGCCATCTGCAAAGCACGACAGCCCGCGTAGTTCCTGCTTGGGCTCCTCCTGCAGCTCCTCCAGAGGTGGGCTTCTGGTCATGGCTTCAGGGGAGACCAGAGATGCGTCAGCCAGAGGCTCGTCCTCTTCCAAGAAGGTCACTCTGGGGGCCACTGGAGGGGACCCTTCGGCAGAGAGTTTCATGGCTTCTGCTGCAGTCAGGTCCAATAAGCTTTTCTGCAATGAGCATTCCTGATTCTTCTCTTTGGCCGATGAACCCTAGGAAAAGATTTGGAGAGGAAACTGTGAGAAAACACCACCAAGACAAGCATCTTATCTGCAAACAAAGCCCTCAGCCTTTGCGTTGAAGCCTGCAGAGTTTTCTAGCAGCCTCCACAAGAGTTTTCCACTTGTGGAATAATTAGGACTCATCCCCTCTCTTCTATCCCAGCACAAGGTGCAGGCAAAGCTATGTTCCTGATCTGCACCTTCAGTGTTGTATGGAGACCCAGCAACCTTCATGGAAGGCCCACCCATCAATTAAGGCAGGGGTGTCAAACTCGATTTCATTGAGGGCTGCATCAGAGTTGCATTTGACTTTGGGGGCTGGGGTGTGTGTGGCCAGGTGGGTGGGCATAGCCATCTCAATGTCACTCATCAAAGCTCTGTTTTCAGTCATGACGGCCCTCTTGGGCTGTTTTTGGTTATGACAGCCTCCTGCAGCCCTCTGCCAGAAAGAGGAGGCCGTGTACGTCCCTTCTGAGCTCCCTTTTCACTGGCAGAGGAACCGCAAGCCGCTCCTTCGTTGTTTCCAGGGTGGGCCCACCGGCCAGATCTAAGCACCCCGCAGGCCGGATCTGCCCCTGAGCCTTGAGTTTGATACCCCTGAATTAAGGGAACGGTCACTGCTGCTGTGTTCACAAAGCAGGCCAGGGAGAGAGAACCCAATCCCAGGCAAATGGATCCCTTTAATCTTTTAGATTTAAGCTTTCAAGGCTACCCAAGGCAGCCCTTTCTAAAAAGAAGGACCACCCTTAGGGTGGCTTGAAGGGGGTGGACCAAGGGCAGAGCTGAAGGAAAACCAGGCCAAGAGATTGGGAAAGGACTCTGGGGAAGGCAAAAAACAGCCAAACTGGGGAAGGCAAAAAACAGCCGAACCGGATGTCCGGAAACGGGCCCGTTTCTGTGTTCCGGAGGCCCTCTGGAGCCCGGAGGAGGCCGTTTTCACCTCCCAGAGGCCTGAGGGAAGCCTCTGGACTCTGGGAAAGGCAGACAAAAAATAGCCCTCCCGGAAGTACTGGTAGGCCACACCCAACTGTGCCCAGTTGCTGGGATTTTTGAATCCCACCCTTGCCAGCAGGGGTACAAAAATCTCCCTTCCCCCTTCTGGCAGGGCTGTCTTGGGCTTTCCCTGTGGCAAGCCTTCCTTCAGATCGTTTTGCTCAAAATCTCCTCCTTCTCTTTCGTCTGTCAATCCATTTACACAGAGAGTGAACCTGAGGCCATTCGTGTGCTTCACCTGAGAAGCAGCTGCCTGGCCATCCTGCAAAGCCACCTTCCTTCCTTCCTTCCCCAGCAGACTTTGGGCAGGAGGCCCTGACCGCAGCATGCTGGGCTAAGGAGCTAAGCTGCTGTCCTTTCTCCCTCTCTTTCTCAGGCCTAAAGAGAAAGCAGCAGGAAGGGAATCGCCTTGGAGAAGGACGGTAGGTAGGAAAGAGAAGCTCCATCTTCTCCTGGATTTGTGCCTCCGCAGCTGCTTTTAAGTTTCCTTGGCTGTTGAGAACTTGAGGTTTGGTGTTTGTCCAGGGCTCTCCAACCGTGGCAACTTGAAGACTTGTGGACTTCAACTCCCAGAGTTCCTCAGCCAGCAAAGCAAAGCTGGCTGAGGAA